>JACBKR010000385.1:0-47264 GCA_014218235.1 Colocasia esculenta
ACACATCAACAATAATGGGCGTCCAGGCAATTGTACGGCCAAAAAGAAGTGTGGGACTTCCTTACCATCCTAGCTCATGATCAGCAACGAACAACAGAGTTTAATCACCACGAAAAAGAATAAGCCTCCAAATCCTAAGATAGTGGACGCGCAGGGGGAAATTATCCTAACTCGACCTTCTTGACGATCATCTCACACTGGGTGCCCTTCCCCGACGCAGGAGCCCCAGAGATCATGACCTTCAACGGCTCCCCACCAGCTGCGCATTTCACCGTCAGTCCCTGCATCCAGCATTATAATCAAAAGATAAGACGATAAAAAAACATAGCCTCAAAACAAATCACAGAAACAAAGCACCAGAACAAACGCCAACCCGCGAGCTTTCACCAACCTTCACGGCACGGTTCCCCCGGGGACGACTCGAACGGATTGGAACCGAGTTGCGGAGACAGTGACCGTGGGAGCAGGAAAGAGAAGCCAGGGAAGAAGAGGAGGGAGGATGGATGGTGGAGGAAGAGGGGTAGAGGGCGCGAGTGCAGGGGAATGGCTTGGTCGGGAGGTGGCAGCTGCACATCCCAGAACCTGCTGCCGCACTGTGCGCCATGTTCTCTTCTTCTCCTCCTTGCTCTCTTTCCCCCCTTGGTTCACGCAGAAGAAACCGACGGGATATCGGGGGCGGGAGGGGAAGGGGAAGGGGATGGCGCGAGGGATGTGGAACGAGAGACGCGGGAGTGGCCACTGGCGCAGCGGCGAGGGCCCCACCGCTCCCAGTTGGCGAGCTCCCTGTCGCGACGGCCACCAAGCCGAGCCGCCGGAACCGTGGTAGGCCGGCTCTGCTGGGCCGAAGAGCCGGGCCTCATAGGCCCGCATAAGTAACCTCGCTGGCCCATTTAAGAACAAAAGAATGGATTTTCGCATTTTAATCCCTGTAGTTTTTCTAATTCCAAGTGTATCTCTATGGTATTCATATTGTCAAAATAAGTCCTTTCAAATCTGCCACCATTCTAAAGTAAGTCCTCAGCAGTAGTGTTTCTTTTTCCTCTCTCTAATGGTGGATTAACACGGTAGTGGCTTAACTCTTGTTAGTGTAAAATGCAAGGTGGCACTCTTTACTTCTTATCCCCCAGTTTCTTTTATTTAAAAGATAAAATTAAGACAAAGAAAGAGAGAGTGGGGGGTTAATTTCACATCCGAACAATACATTATCGAGACACGATAGATTATGGACAGTCAGGATGTGGTTGACAAGAATTTTTTTTTTAAAATACAACCATGAATTATTATATCTATATCAATTAAACAAGTTATAGTACATAATGAAGTTAAATTATGGTTATTTATAAAAATCCACACTCAGTGAAGAAGATTAGCAACATTAAAACAATAGGGAATGGTTCTATATTCAGGTTACTTAATAACAGGTCAGTAAATTGACGTCTCAGCACTCAACTCATCTCATCTAGTTCCTAGTCTTGAGAACTATTGAAAAATATTTGGAAACAAAATGAGTATGCAATACCTAATAGGATTTACCCTCTGAGCCAAGTCAAATTAGATAATTCAGGATAATCACATCATATCAAGAAGAATAATTATTTCAGAACAGAAATTTAAGGACATTTAAGAACAAGAAATTGTGAGATAATCATGTACGAAAATTCAATGAATGGCCATGTAATGTCATGTATAAAAATGAATATTTCAGTGACCTGATCAAATAGTACTTCTTTTCCATAAGTTTCACCCAAGTAATCATCCACAAGATAATTGAATTGTCAAATGGATAATAATAGTAAAGAATCTAGCTTGTAGTGGTGTTATACTCACACCTGATCAGAGTCTTCTAGGTATTTTATAAATAAAGTATTCAAGGTACTCCTTCTTAGATCAGATTTGGGTATTTGGAAAAAGACATAAGTCTAAAGAGATCCGAACTTCAATGATACTCTTTTGACAATTCATGTATAGATGTATATATGACAAAAAAATTTGTAAGAAATAATCAGAGTTTATAGTAGAAATTTCAAGATAGTGTATATTATAAGAGTATAAGAGTATGTTCAAGCATATTAGAAAGACAAAGACTAATTGAAGAGAATAAGAGATAATCAGTGAAGACGCAAGATTTAATAAGAATAATCATAGATACTCAGTGTAAAGAGGACAAACTAATCAAGAATGTTCAAAGGCAATTAGCGAAAATATATAGACAAGAACTAAATAAGAATATCAGGATATTCAGTGAAAGAGAACAAGAATTAATTAAGACTAATCAAAGATAATTAGTGAAAAGACATAAATTAAAGATCAAGCGGGTTCTATCTGAAAATCATATTTGATGTCTAATATTCCAGTTCGTCGCAAACATACCTGTCTAATGTTTTAAGATTACTAGAAAAATTGGTCAACCAAATAAGCTATTTCAATAGATGAGCGTATCAGGATCAAATGAGAATCAATTTTAGTAAGTTTGGGAGTCAGTTTTGGAAGGATTCAATTTTATGATTCAATTCTTCTGGATTTAAGGACTCAATCTTTAAATGACAACTGCAGAGTCGATTTATTTAATTTAAGAGAGTCGATTCTTTAAGTTGGTCGGGAGTCTATTCTTATAAGTTGAGGGAGTAGATTCTTATTAACTTTAGGGAGTCAATTTTTACTAAATTTAGGGAGTAGTTCTTATTAAATTCAGAGAGTCGATTCTTATAATTAAATTCAGGGAGTTAGTTTAGAAGTTTGTTTAAGAACTCAATTTTCTTTATATCTTAAATAGGGAGTTGATTCATTAATCTAAAACTCATTCTTGAGACTATTCTTGAGAGTCAATTTTAAACAAGACTGATTCTAAATTTATATGTGACTCTATTCTTATTTATTTAACATGGGATTTGATTTTTTAACTTAATTATGAGATTCGATACTATTAGACTTGATTATTCTAGACTCTTAACAGTGAAAATTATTATTTTTTATAAGAGCTTTACATAAGGATAACATGGATAATTATCGGGGATATTTATAAGCATGTCTATAGCTTGATACTTTCAAACATGAAGAAAAAATAAGATAGGATCTCCTAGAATATTGGGACTTCAGATAGTGAAGAGAAAGAAGATAAAATTTTAGAGAATCTCTTGAAGATCAAATAATTACATTGTTTTTCCTTACTTGAACTCAAAAATAAGCTTTAAAATAAGTATGATGTTAAGAATTCAAGAATTATTTCAGACTAAAAATTGGAGTTCAAATGAATCTTTGAACGATAGCTCGAGTATACTACAAGTGCATGGTCTTAGAATCAAATATCAATAAAGAAGTGATAAATTAAAGCTATGCATATCAGAAGGAAAGTAATCTTTCATGAAATAATACATGTGAAATAACAAGTGAGCATGATATCGGACTTGGATAGATCAGGTACCTCAAGGTTAGAAGAACTCCTTATTTCCTCCTCTAGTTGCTGGAAGAGTCATTTCCACGCATACAACAAAAAAAAAAGGAAGAAGTCTCAAGTTCACTATTTATAAAAGCTTTTTACTTAAAGGTCTAGGTAGATTTTTCTAATGCATCCCTTGAGGATGAGAGGTGCGCATCCTTAGGTGACTCTTCCGTTTTACCATGAGTTATATTAGTTAAGTTAAATAATTAGCCAAGGGTCATTTATCTAGATTGACATTATACTGCTGGATGAATCAACACAAATGAATAATCTAGTTTAGTTTTTTAGATAAAGTTAGATTGTTCTGGGTGGCCTCCAAACTGATCTCATGAATTATATTAATTTAATTTGTCATAAAGAAACCATTTGGTTGGTTCTAAGAGTCACTCTTATAGTGTTACCATCCAAATCCACCCCTGCTAAAGCAATGTCACATATTATCTTGATTGTTTTTATTAAGTTTTCCATGTCACATAATACTTAACCTTGGATTTGGTGGTTCTTATTATAGAAGAATCGATTCTATGTGGCTTAAGAGATGTAAAGAGTTGATTCTTATTTTTATCTTATTTGATTAATACTTCATTCTGACCTTCTTACCTTTAATATTGTACTTCTAATCCTTTTTTATTTACTAATAACATAAGACTAGGTCAATTCATATATTTTTATTAATTGATAATAATCTACCATCTTTTTTATTCTCATACATTTTAACATTAGATTTCTATCCTTTTATTTTTACAGAAATAAATAGAGGTGTTATAGTTAGGATAATTATTTTTTAAAATATGTAAGGAAGATATTTTCTCTAAGAAATTCTATTTTCAAGGGTCTATTAATTGTCAAAATGTTTTTTAAATTTGTAATTAATTTTGAGGAGTTTTTATAATATTATATTGTAAGGATATGTGTTAAAATAGACAAGATTGTTATATGAGGATAAAAATATCAAGAAAGTGTCACTCTCATATTGGGTTATTACTAATTTTATAATATTTTTAAAATGTTACATGCTATCGAGTTCTAAAATTTTACCAACATCTGTGACCTTTTTATTATTGTCATTTTCATATATTAATAATTTTAGAACTCAATTTTGGAAAGTTGGATATCTAGATGTTGTACGTACACAACCAACAAAATAAATTGATAAAATATGGTAGTCATCTTCACCCAATAAGAAATACCTTCTACCCCGTCTATAGCAACTTTGATTTTTAAATTCCAAATAAAATAAAAAAATTAATTTAATAAATGTGATAAATAAAATTGAATTAAATAAAGGGGAATAAAGTGAATAAAAGGAAATTAAATCAAACCCATGAAGCTAAAAAAAAGAATGATTGTATTAATGGTCCAAAATTAATAGAATGGGTTCAAATGTGAAGAGCCCATCATAGGAGGGGAGCTAATTAAGTGAAATTCGTACTAAATAGTAATAATTAGTAAAATGGTTAAGATAAATATTAAATAACCCATATATATCCTAAAAAGAAGTCCTAGACTTATCCTCACCCTTTACCCGTGAAATTGGATCTCTTTCCCATCCTAATTAGGAGATAAAAGCAAGAATATGTTGATAAATAAGAAAATTCGGAGTTTTAGAGAAAGGAGAAGTTTTAGAAGGATAGGACTATTGTAGCAAGCTATACACCCCCCAATTCGGTCCTATCACCCCATAAATCTTTGCTGGAGCTCTGGGAGATGAAGGGAAATGCTGAAGAACGAATGAGCAAGGAGAAGGAAGCTTGGAGCAAGGGGATTCATCTCGTTCTTTATCAAAAACCTAGGATTTCTTATCATCAAGAAAAGGTAGATAATCTCTCAAGCACGAACTAATCAAATTTTACCATAGGTAGACCATGATCCCCTCTTGCAAAGCCATATGTTTGCCTAATTTTCGTGGCTCCATGATAGAGTATTAATTCGACTAAACTCTGTCCATACCATGCACACTAACCTTCATGATTGCTTTCAATCCACGCATGTACTTGATCCCATGCCATGAAAAAAATCTCATAAATACTACATCCTGTTAGCTTTCAAACGCCCCTAGTTTCTCTAAATTCCATCATGTATCCTTTGCGAATTTATTCATTTTCTATGAACTGTGCATGTTTAGGTCACTGAAATGTAACATTGTTAAAGCATGCACAACCCTTGTTTGTTTCTTAATTACTCATGTTTATTGATAGATCTGTGAGTCTACTTTCATTTAAAACTAGTTTTCATAATTTTTGGATCATGGTGCGATTTTATATCGATTTTTGAAGTGAACTGTATCATGCATGGGAGGGAAGGACCAAACCCAAAAAGGAAATCTCCTTTTCTGGGTCAGGCCACCTCTCTGAAATCGCGACGGCCCGACCCGTCGCGATATTAGAGAGGACACGACCGGCCGGTCCATCGCGTTCTAAATGCGACGACCTGTGCCGTCGCGATTTCCTCCCGAACCGCTCCAGGCCGGCCAGTTCGGCTGTCGCGCCTGGACCGCCGTCGCATTCTGAAACGCGACGGGTACCCCCGTCCGCGATTTCAAGAATTGCACCGAACTCAAAATTTCACTTGTACCCCTACTATTTACACCATTTGACCCTTGTCTACACCTATTTAAGCACTGTTATGATTAGTATTAATATGATTATTAATATTTGGTAAAAATTACATGAATTCAATTAATTAAAAGCCAAAAGCACGATTATACATGCTCTCATGATTTCTTACACTTGCTCACACTAAACATTATTATTTGCAATGAGACCCTATTAAAATACTCAATAATATATCTAGTAATTATTAAGTGTAATTATTTCACTTAAATTTCCTATTATTTAAATAGCACTTGTCTTCATTTTATTCGTTTGCTTTGTACACCGATATCGCGTCCTCTGCCTTCGGGGACTCGAGGCAGACGACAACGTTTCATTACACACTTTTCTTGGCACGGACCACCTCTCTGTTGGGAATACTCCTGACCGGACCAGGGACTCCTTGTCAAGGCATCCGTAAGTCTCCTTGGCTTTGGTGCACGTCCATTGCTGACTAGCTGGTTGTACCCTTAAAACTTGTTACACCCTTAGGATCAGTACGATCCAACGACCTTAATGTTTTCCTTCTTATCTTGGATCATGCCGGACCATTCTAGCTGTGGCACAACACGACTAATGGAGGATGTGACTTCTACCTGACTTCCGCACACCCGACCTAGTGCTGTGCAACTGTTTTAGAGACTATTTCACGTTATTTATGAATATGTCCCTATTCTCATCTATTATCTTTATACTCTCATCTGTTCACTTTCTTCTTGCTTGCACTCTCGTCTATTCGTCTATTACTCTCATCTATTCTTGTACTTTATTTGGCCATCAATTGATTGTCTAAAATAACAAACATGACTATACTAGGCAGCATTATAAAGGGCCCGATCTGGTCCTGGGATGAGCACCCGAAAGGCTATAACTCGCAGGGATTTAATGATCAGGGTGTTTGGCATACACCTAATGCATGACATGCAAGATTTAATCTATGGCATCATTCAATCATTTATTTGATACTTGAACTCATGGTTGGAAGAATATCGACCATACTTGCTATCGTGACTAGCTTACTTGTTATCTCGTGATATGGCCAATCCTTTATCATACTTGTGGTGTTATACTCTCGTGAAGGTGCTATTGTTCTCTTGCTATCATTACCTTGCTCTACATGACTATGCTCTCTAGTTATTCTGTCATTTAAGACATTAATTATTTAAAGCATGCTTGTTCTCACGAGATATTAAGTCCTACTGACGTTATTCGCTCATCCTGCTTTTATTTCATGTGTTTCAGGTGAGTCGATGGTGATTACCACACTCACGAGGAGGAGAATGAGGATGATGCGCAAGAGTGACCAGTTTCGTCAACCACTGCTTAGTAGTTAGTTAGTTTAGTTGTTAGTCAGTTAGTATGTATTAGTTTGGTTTGAATAAAGTACTCTGGGCCCTATTTTGGCTCTGATTAGTTAATGTAATAAAGTTTGATGAATTATTAATAAAGTTGGAGTTTATTTGGTATTATTCCAATTGTGCATGGTTTGTCATTTATTTCTCGCTCTATACTATTATTAACTGTAATTCTGCTCCGATATTCCGCTCGGGGCATTACAATTTTGTGGTATCAGAGTCTAGGTTATTCTTAAGTATAGGATGATCTAGGTTTGACCTGCCTTGACTTAGAGTCTAATTCCATACCTATGTGAGAGATGGGTAGAACCATGGGTAATAAGATAAAAAAAAACTCACACACGCACAAACTTAGCACAAACTCAATATCTTACATTAAAATTCTCTTTTGAAGGAACTTAACTATAACAATGGCAGCGGAGCGTGCTCAACTCCGGATATGCAACACACTATTCAGCAGCTCACGCAGACATTACTTCAGGCTGCTGGAGCCAATAATAACTGAGGAGCCGGAGATCTACACAGGAATTTTCACAATTTGAATCTGCCTCGTTTCAGTGGGACCACTGATCCCGACGAGGCTGAGAACTGGCTAAAAGAGATTGAACGTGTTTTCCGCGTTATGCAATACGTGGATGGAGACAAGCTATTACTTGCAACATTTCAACTCGAAAGGGATGTCCGTGCGTGGTGGAGTCTGTGGAAGCCACACAGGCAGATGCACAATTTACTTGGGAGGAATTCAAAGAGCACTTTAACTCCAAGTATTTTTCCGAAAGAGTCCAGAGAGGAAGGCCTCTGAATTTTCCACACTAAAGCAGAGGCACCTGACTATCGCCGAATATGAAGCACAATTCTCCTAATTGGCACACTATGCCAATCATCTTGTCAGTACAGAGAAAATAAGGCAAGACGATTTCACAATGGGCTCAAACCCTCTTATATCCCCAGCTTGCTCCAATGGACATCCAAGTATATGCTGGCATGGTCAAGAAGGCCAACTACTTGAGGATGCGACCGATCTGACTGATCGCATCAAGGGCAGGATCGCCAAGAAAGACGAACACCTGGCTCATCAAGCCGACCCAACAATGGCAAGAAGCGGCCGTTTAGAATCACTGGAGGGTAAATCAAGACAGGAAGCCTAAGATACCTACTCCCTCGAACAACAACAAGACCAACTGAATCGAAGCGGGTTCAAGTTACGGAAGTTCCTGTGTAATTCACCAGCTCCTTGATTATTGTTATTATTAGCTCCAACAGCCTGGAGTATGCCTGTGTAAGTTGCTGGATGGTGTGTTGCATGTCATGGAGTTGAGCACGCTCCGCTGCCATTGCTATTGTTTATGTTCCTTCAAAAGAGAATTAAAATATAAGATATTGAGTTTGCACTAAGTTTGTGCGTGTGTGATTTTATTTATTACCCTTGGTTCTACCCATCTCACATAGGTATGGATTTAGACTCTAAGTCAAGGCAGCTCAAACCTAGATCATCCTATACATAAGAATAACCTAGGCTCTGATACCACAAAATTGTAACGTCCCGACGCGGAATATCGGAGCGGAATTACAGTTATTAAATAGTACAGAGCGAGAAAATAAATGACAAACCATAGCTCAATTGGAATAAGATCAATAACTCCAATTTCATTAATAATCCATCAATTATCTATTACATCATCCATCAGAGCCATAACTAGGGCCCAAGTACTTTATTGAAATCCAAACTAATACATACTGACTGATTGACAACTAACTAACTAACTACTACGCCATGATAGTTGATTGGGTCACTCTTGAGCAACATCCTCATCAGTCCCATCCTCGTGAGTGTGGTCATATCCATCCAACTCACCTGAACACAAGAAATACACGCAGGATGAGCGAATAACGCTCAGTAGGACTTAATATCTCATGCGAACAAGCATACTTTAATAATTAATGTCTTAAATGGCAGGGTAACGAAGAGTATAGTCATGTAGAGCAAGTAACGATAGCAAGAGAGCAATAGCACTGGTATAGTGAAAATAGCACAACGATAACGATAATAGAATGGCCATGTAACGATAATAGCACTTATATAGCACTTGATTAGATAGCACTTTGATTGTCAATGATTAATTGTTATAGTATTAAATGACAATGGATGCATGCCATACACATCCTGATCATGTAACCCTTGCAAGGAATAGCACTCTTCGGGAGCTCTCCCCAAGACCAGACCGGGCCCTATTGCACTGGCATATAGCACTTGTTTATTTTTAGACAATCAATTGTATGGCCAAATAGAGTACCAAGAAGAGATGAGAGTAATAGACGAAATATATGAGAGTACAGAGTGAAAGTGAACTATGAGAGTAACGAGATAGTAGATGAGATAAGGGTATAATCGTAAAACATCATTAAACCACGATAGTAGCAGTTGCACAGCACCGTGTCGGGTACCGACAGTCTTGTAGAAGTCACACCCGCCCACTAGCCGTGCTATGAACACAGGCTAGATGGTCCGGCATGATCACGAGGTAAAGAGGAACTCACTAAGGCCGTTTGGATCGTACTGATCCCTATAGGTGAAACGAGTTTTAGGGTACAACCAGCTCATCGGCTAAGGACGTGCGCCAAAGCCAAGAAGATTTACGGAGGTCTTGACAAGATTCCCTGGTCTAGTCAGGAGTCTTCTCGGTGGAGAGGTGGTCCATGCCAAGAAAGTGTGTAGATACTGGTCCATCGTGCCTCGAGTGCTCAAAGGCCGAGAGAAACGGTAACAGAGTATAAAACGTGCAAGTGAAACGAAGACAAGTGTAATTATTTAAATAGGGAATTTAGTAATTATTTCGCTAAATTACCAGATACAATATTGAGTGAATTATAAGGTCTCCATGGCAAACATGAATGTTTAGTGGTGCAAGTGTAAGAAATCAAGAGAGCATGTATGGTTGTGCATATAGCTTTTAGATTAGATTCATGTATAATGTTCATTATTAATTAATTGCTCGTAATTATTCATGACTGTACTTAATTTGGGCTTAACAAAGTTTAATAGACATGTATAGCAGGGTTAAAGGGGTAAAATCAAGTTCTGGCCGGCCACGACCCTGAGGTTATGAACGCACAAGGATGGCACAATCAGGTCGCGACGCCAGAGACTGGCGTGATCAAAGAATCCAGGCCGCGACGCACAGGGGTGTCACGTTAAGGTCATCGCGACGCCCTTGCACGACGCATTCTGTTGAACTGGCGCTGGGGTGAACCGGGGGCAGGTTGCGACATGTCGACCTGTCGCGATCAGATCACGATGGTTCTCCTCGTCGTGACCCCCTCCTGAGGTCGCGACGCATCGGGCTGTCGCGATCTCAGAGGGTGGCCCGAGCCCAGAAAAGGGGTTTGCCCTTTGTTCCAAGTGGGGCTCCTTCGATACTAGTCACTTCAAAAATCCGTATCAAATCACAGAAACCACAAAAAAATACGAGATCAATTTTAAATGAAACTAGACATAGAGATCTATCACTGAGCATGGTTAATTAGAAAAAAACATAATAAGGCATGCTTTGAATAGGTTATTTCTCGATAACCTAATTATACACAGTCAAGGATCAAGGATTTAATTCGCCAAGGATACATGATGAAAATTAGGGAAACTAGGGGCGTTAGAAAGCTAGGATCATGTAGTATTTAAGAGAATTATATCAGGACACGGGATCATGTAAAAATGAGGATTGAACACAAACATGATGGTTTGGCACACATGTTAACAGAAGTTTGGGCATTTAATTCGCCCTCATGGAAGAACGAAATAGAGTGAAATCAGAGGGCTTTCAAAGGGAATCATCAAGACTACCTAGGGTAATTTTTACATGATTTAAGCTTGAGAGATTGCCTACCTTTCGTTGAAGTAAAGAAAACCCTAGTTTGGTGATGAAAATAGAAAAACCCTCTTTGCTCTAAGCCTTCTCCTCCCTTGCTCCTTCGTCCACAGCCTTCTCCTTCGTTCTCCAGAGCTCCAACAACGATCTAGGGGGTGATAGGGTCGAGATTGGGGTGTTTTGATGGCTAATAGAGTCCTAAAGTCATAAAACTCTCCTTTTCTCTTTCAACTATGAATCCACCATTTATCCACCTAATGGGTAGGGAAGAGACCTAATTTCGTGGCCACAGGGTTAGGATGGGATAAGGGCTCCTTATTTGGATAAATATGGTTTATTAGTATTTATCTTAACCCTTTACTATTTAACATTTATTTTTAATACGAATTTCACCTAATTAACTCCCATCTCATGATGAGCTCTCCATATTTGGGCCCACTTTATCATGTTTGGGCCATTAATATAATCCATTCCTAATTTTGGTTAATGGGTATTCATTTATTCACTTAAATTCTATTTATTCGATTTTATTATAATTAATCTATTTATCTCATTTATTAAATTGAAAATTTTCTTTTATTTTGAATTTAAAAATCAAGGTTGCTACATCCTCCCCCTCTTAAAAAGAATTTGGTCCCCAAATTCATATGATCGTTAGAGGAAGAGAACTTATTGAATACTACAGATAATTCCATCGCATTAGTGCTTCGGGCTCCCACTTCTTCAACTTCGTGATTTCTCCATAGTATCTTGACCACGGATATAGCTCGATTTTGAAGCTGTTGCATCTTCTAGTCCAAGATCTTCACTGGCATTTCTTCATAGGTCATGTCCTTGTTCAAAATTATGTCATCATAGCTGATTACATGTGACGGATCTACACGTACTTCCTCAACATTGACACATGAATACATTGTGTACAGTCGAGAACTTGGGAGGTAGAGCCAGTCGATACGCCACCTCACCAACTCTATCTAATACCTCAAATGGACCTATGAATCTTGGTCTTAGCTTGCCTTTCATCCCAAACCTTTGAAATCCTCGGGTCGGGGATACTTTGAGCATCACATGATCTCCAGTTTGAAATTATAAATCTCTTCTTCTCTTATCTGCATAGCTTTGTGCCTGGATTGAGCTATCTTAATCCTATCTGAGATAATCTATATATCCCTGCTAGTGCTCTGCACCATATCTGGTCCAACCATTGTTGTTCTCCTACTTCATTCCAACACATTGGCGATCTACAGCTTCTGCCGTATGTAGGTTATGTTTTTCGCTCCTTTTCAAAGGGATGAAGAATAGTAGGCCCACAAAGAGGGGTGAAAAATGAAAAGTGGTGGAAAAGACGGAAAAGAAAAGACGTGAACGCCAGGCACACGAGGGTGTCGAATGGAGACGCACGGTGAGGGGTGCGAGATGGGAGAGTGATCGCGAGCATATCTTTTTAGAGGGAAGATTGCGCGGGGATGATGTGGGTTCTATCTTCCTCTACGAACACGGCCGGCCGCGGTAGAGGGCATTTCCTCGTTTGATTACCCTGACAAAATAGACGAAGAAAATAAAGGGGATTAGTCAAATAAGGCGTGTAGTATCGAATCCCAAGAATAAATGGAATGAATACATGGGGAGGACTCACCGGATGGTGGTTTTAAACCCCTAAAATGTAGGTTGGTGTGTGTGTGTATGCATGCATGTGTGTGTGTGTAAAAAAAAAAAGTAAAGAAGGGCCACGTGGGCGGAGGAGTTAAATGAAAAGACAAAAGAGAAAGGGGAGGGGGTGCTTCCCCGAATAGTGAATAGCACGGCCGTTGCTGGTTGAACGACGGAGGATGGAGGGAGGAGACGTCGTACGCTTCACTCCAATGCACATAGATGACGGAGGGAATAGCTCGGATGGCGTTGAGAATCCGGCAGGGCTTCGCCACTATCGTTGCACACACCCCCCCCCCCCCCCCCCCCCGAAAAAATGACCCTCGGGTCCAATTTATAGGCATCATGGATTCAAATCACGTCCATTACAGCGGATGTGACTTAAGTCTAAAACGCATTCGGGCGGCAGGCGGCGATAGAATAGCGTCGGGCAAGCGCGCCGTGACTTGATTTAATTGCGTCTGGGCGGCAAGCCGCGATTCAGAAATCAACTTGATTTGACATTTGGCAATGATGACCACTTTTAGAATCACATCGGGGATGGCCGCCGCGTTTTTGAAACGCATCGGCCTACCTTACCTCGATTACGATTTAGGCACGTGGGGACAACTTCTAAGGTCTGGCGTGTCAGGCCTACGACCTAATCACATCTGGGTGCCAGGACGCGATTCAGAGATTTGCATGGTTTCGAGGGGCAGGCACTTGAGTGTGACGACTTTCGAGATTTCGCCTAATCGCGGCAGCTCAGGCCGACGCGTCTTGATTTGAAACGCGTCGGGGCGGCAGGACGCGATACAGTCTTCCTAAAAGGCGTCCACTGTAGCGGACACGAATCAAATGAAGTTGTCCATATGCCTTATGCAAACCAAATTTAGCTTCCGGGGGCGTTGCCCCCAGAGACCCCCGCCAGGGGCGCTGCCCCCCAAGCCCCCGCGACCTGACTGCGCAGGTCGATCCGCGACCGAACTGCATTTGAAATGAAGGGGAAGCACCGAGAAAAAATGGGTGAGATCCAAAAAAACACATATTGGAAAAACACTCTTGCAAGCAAAAAGAGGGTCATTTGTGGCATTATGGCGCAACATGAAATTTGCCCGCGGTGGAGCCAAATTCGCGTGTCAATAGCTGCCACGCCTTGGCGTCTGCTTTGCAGGGAAGCGAAGTGAAGAGACACGAAGTGAAGTGTAATGGAGTGAAGTGGAATGAAATGGAATGAAAAGAAATGAAGCATAAGAGTGGAGTGAAGCGGGAGCGGACTGAAAAGTAGACGCCAAGGTGAAAAATAGACACGCGTTTGATCATTGGGTAACTGCCACCTGATAAGAGTCTTTCACCAACACCTGTGGAAGTCACCACCAGGAAGAAGACCTAAAGAAACAATGTTTGGACAGAGGAAAGAAGAAAGGGTGTGCACGAATGAAAGGAAAGAAAAGACCAACTTTCAGCATCGGGGAAGTACCTAAGGACATAATCCGTTAGGTTGCACCATTGGGGGCGTCTGCCACTGCCTCAGTGGATCTCTAGGAGCAAGGAAAAAGGATAAGTCCAAATAAAGGAATCTTGAGGAAATTTGCCTGGAGGCGACAACAAGGGAGTTGGGTATTCGACCCGGAATGGAATATTTCAAGTTGCTGGATTTGAGGCACAGATGGCCCTTGAATTGCATGGAAGGGTGGTTTTCCACTGTGATTTCAAGATGCATGTATGCTGGGCTAAAGGAAAATAAGATTAAAAGAGGAGTAGAACATAACCAAGGATAATATTGTTACGCCGGTGAGTCCACCGGGGGTATGCATGGGTCCGTCGTCCTCACATGCCCAGCGTAACGGCCTATCTGTGCGGCTAAGGATCCTCTGGGATAATCATTGTTTTTGATGAAGGGGAACTCAAATCCCAGATTCCTCAAAGCCACAAGGTCCTTGGTGTACTCTAATGGTATAACATATAGTAGATGCAGATAGGGATGGTGAAGGCAGCAGCAGCCTGGTGTAGCGCCAGATGAGGTAACTCGAATCCTGCGCTCAAAAACTCATTAGCCAAGATAACAAACATCATGGAATAAACACATTCATTCATAACATGGAGTATGTATAAAATAGTCAACAATAGATGTAGCTCAAGTGATTTGTTTGTTTAAGACCATGAGGATGAGTGATCCTGGGCCAAAGAGCTTGGAGCGCGAGAGATGATGTACCGATGATTGGAAGAATTGATGCGAGGTACAGACAGGATCTGCTTGCCATGTGCAATACTATCGGGGATTTTTTTTAGATTTTTGAAAGTATTTGAATTTTTATGAATTTTGGAAAAATTTTGATTTTTATGGAGATTTTGGAAATATTTGAATTTTTGTGAGATTTTGAAATATCTGATTTTTTGTGGTGATTTTGAGGAATATTTGATTTTTGTGGGATTTTGAAATTTGGGATTTTTATGGAGTTTGAAAATATTTGGATTTTTTGTGGTTTTGGAACATTGCAATGCCATGGCGGCATTAGGGTTATGAAAATTTGACCGGCGAGGGCCTTGTTACCTCCCGTGTCATTAAGGAATGCCCAGAGTAAGGCGTGCAGTTTAACGTGGTGCCCACGGCTGATTGCACTGGGTTAACAGTGCCACTATCAAAGCCATACCTGAAAAGGCGACTAAGTCTGGCAGGGAGAAGGGAAGAAAAGTTGGAGATAAGCTCGGTATGGGTATTTGAAGAGTTGGGTTTGACTTCCTTCCTTGGCATAATCGTCAGAAGATTCAGTCTCTTTTAAGCACTGTGGCTTTTGAATTATTTTAGAATCTTGAGTGATGACCATTTTTTTGTTTGTTAGGGACATGCGTACGGCCAGGCCCATTTGGGTCCCTGCGGGGACTTTGCCACTCTTTGCCATACCCTATTATCTTGATTTGATTTTGATTTTTGCATGTATACGGCCAGGTCCATTTGAATCTCTGCGGGGACTTTGCCACTCTTGACATGCATTTTGACTTTGAGTTTTCTTGGTCATTTGATTTGCCCATTTTGGGAACGTCCTCTTATGATGGAGGTGCTTTGGGTTGGTTGCCTTACCAGACTACCACTACTACTCATACTTCGACCGAAAGAGGAGAGAAACAGATGTTTGTGCCATTCAGGCATGGCTGTTGCGGTGACGATGTCTACCGGAGCAATCGACTTAGGGCGCCGTGAAGTGTGTGCAGGTGCCCATGCTAAGGACAAACCATAATGACCCAGGAGGGAATTTTGGACTCCTGGTGCAGAATTCTTATAACAGAAATGCTGCGATGGCATGGCAATGCTGAATATTCATTTTTTTGGATTTTTTTTTTGGCAATGATAAAACATAGTAAGAATTCAGAGGGTAAAGGGAGGACGAATGCCCTCGTTGGGGCGAGACTCAGAGGTCTACAAGAATTTACATTTTTTGTTTGGAATTACAAAGACACATGGAGGCTAAAGCTTCGAAAACAGTGCGAGAAGGGTCAGAGGACCCGATTGAAAATGGAGAGGAGAAAGCGGAGGAAAGACCTTGGAGACTCTGGTGGGGCTGGAGGGGTTTGGAGGAGAAGGAGGGCGCAGTGCTCTGAAAGAGAGAGATCCGGATGAGCCGGAGGAGAGAAAAGAAAAAGCAGGCCGCAAGGGGCCGAAAAGGAGGGTGCACCGCATGGGTCGCAAGATGGAGAGGTGCCACGTGGGGCACTGGAAGGAGATGTGCCACGTGGGGCACTAGAGGGAGATGTGCCACGTGAGGCACTGAGGGAGATGTGCCACGTGGGGCACGAAAAGGAGAATGAGGAATACAAAAGGGGCGCGATGCCCAGTGCAAGAGTAAGGATTATACAAAAGATGAAAATAAAATGCCTCCCGTGGGGAGGGAATGTGGAGAACCCACGGAGAGGTGCTGAGGAGCACAAAGATGACTGAAATGAAAAAGAGGAGGTGGTAGCCCCTTGGTCTTTCGCCTTGCCCAGCGTTTTGGTTTTCGCTTGGGGCCGGCGTTCTGACCCTCAGGTACTTCCCCACAATTTTTTCCCAGCGGGCGGAAGGTCTTGCTCTTCTTGGAGAGGTCAAACGCCTCTCAATGATAGGGGGATTGTTGACTTCTGTCGGAATTTCAAGCGTCAGTGGCAACTCCCTTGGAATATAGTTAAACAAAATGGGGGGAGTTTCCCGGTAGAGTTGGAAGCAACGAAGAGGGGATCGTGCCCAAAGATTTTAGAATGTTTGTTATGGAAAGGGGCATGTCCCTTTGAATAATACTGTGCCAATGATTTGGCCTTGTAGTGCATGTACAATCTAAGAAGCTGACCCCTTCACTGATGTGGGAAGATTCACAATGATGGTGCGAGGGGTCATGAGAGCTTGGAGAAAGAGATTCCCTATGAGTATATGGAAATGGCGTCGGCTGGCAACTGGAATGATTGACATATTTTTAGAAGGCCTCTTGACGACCATGATTAGAGGGGAGAACTTTCGCTCGGTGAATGTGCCCGGTATAGAAATAATAACCGACATACGAGGAATGCAATCTTGGATTTTGAACAGCATGCCCGGTCCCGGCAATTCCTTCTTTTGCTGTACTTCCTTGTTTCTCCTCAAAAACTTGCGCCTGCTCCGTTGGATGGGGTAGGTATCGATGGAGTGGAAGGCTGTATGGCCTGTGGAGGCATAATAGGTATGAAGGGGAAAATTTGCTCGGTTGGGGTTCGGGTGCCAATGGTGTTGGCAGAATGGGGGGTGTGATGATTGGTGTAATAGTGGGTGGAGGCTTAATCATGGAGAGTTTAATGGCAATGGATGGCAATGTAGGAGGTGTAGGTAAATGGGGTACGAACATGACCTCGGAAGGTTCATCGTCGTAGCACCAAGTGGTTTCTTAGAGGGGTTCGGCGTTGGCAACTTCAGCCCGAGCAACAGGCAATGATGGAGGTGGAGGTTGTTGTGGTGGAGGTACGGGAATCGGCATGGGAGCCGGAGCAGGCGCAACATAGGGCGCAGGAGCTTCTTCATGAAAAATAAGGGCGTCGTAGGGCCCAGTTGGAGGTTGATGAGTTCGAGGAGGACGAATCAGTGGATGCCTAGGTGGCGGCATGTGTTGTAGATGGGTGTTTGCGGAGGTACACATGGGGTGTATGTTGTATGTTGGTGAGGTGGATGGTGGATGGCGTCCACTGATCTGTTCTTTCTCGGTTTAATTTGATCAAAAAGCTCCACGATCGGGAGTCCATTAAATGGGCTTGAATGTAACATCCCCGCTCATAGAGCTCCTCCATGGAGGTGATTTGATTCATGGCCAGGATGTGTCTGAACTTCGGAGTAGAGTTTGAAATGATTATTTTAACTTGCTCTGACTCCGAGAGCTCATACTGCAAGTGTGTGGCCATTGACCTCCAACGGTCAGCAATATGTACAAAGACCTCGTTGGCCCCCATCTTCTCGGATGTTAGATCCGTGACAGAGAGATAAGGGCTGATGCGATCTTTGTATCTTTGAAGGAATTTCTTGTGCAGAGAGCGGAAGTCTCCTGCCTCACTCGGTTCTAAGGAGTAGAACCATTCGAGCACATAGCCGTCAAGAGATTTTCCAAACAAATATGCCAATGTGATGGGATCACATTGCCAATGGGAAGATTCATAAAGGAATTCTTTGATATGAAGGTAGGGATTACCCGTGCCATTGTACAGTCGGTACGTCGGCATCTCCAAAGGATGCATATAAATTTGTGGGAGAGCCGGCATGGCAGCGACGGGGTCACCCGTGGAATTTGAAAGCTTGTTTATTTGACTCTCCAGATTATTCGATTTCTGGAGAAGAGCATTTTGGAGTGGAGTGGTTGCCGCTGGGCAACTGAGGAAGTACATGGGGGGTGGCCTTGAATTAATGGGCCTTCCCAAGGGTTGGTCCATTCGAACCGGAGCACGGGAGTGCAAATGGCCAGGGGGCCGAGGTGATGGAGAATGTGTACGGGTATGTGGCGAAGTCGCCGGAATGTACAAAGGCAGGTGTCTGGGGGAAGGAGAGGGAGAAGGAGTCGCACCCTCAACTAAAGACTGGATCAGATTGAGTTGTTGAGGTGTGAGCTAATCAATGGCATGTAGGACATGCTGGACAGTGGAATGAAGGTGGGGACAGGCTTTGCCCGGTTCTGATTGGTGGTAAATGTGAGGGGACATCAATTGGTTAGTGCGTGGTGTGCGCACATAACCATAAGAAGTGGAAGGTTGTCCCACACGGTAGTAAGATGGATGGACATGGAATTGGAAAGATGGAGATCTAACATTATCCTCATAGTCCTCATAATAAAAATGGGCATGATAATATGGGTCCATTTTTAACAAAATAAGCAAAAAAGGTTGAACAAAGATTATCAATCAATACGTGGTTCAAACAAATTATAATGTTTAACGCTTATTTTTAAGGAGTTTCATAATTATTTAAATGGATTGAAAAATATTGTGTCACTCCAGGTGAGATCCTAGTTGGGTAGAAGATGGATACTTCGGGGTACAACTAGAATCACCTTCACCACGCGATAGGATAGCTAACCCGGGTCAACGGAATGGTACCGCCAGCTCGGTCCGCCGTGAGGGAATCCACAGGGTACGGAGTCTTACGGGGCTCTTGGCAAAGGTTCACTAGTCCAAAGGGACGGAATGCCCAATGGAGAGTTTGCCCTTACCAAGAGAGGTGTGTGGAGCCTAGGATATGAGGGAAGGAGGTCCCCCGACCGATGCAATATGTCCTGTATGCACAGTTTATAACAAAGATGGCAGAAGGGGCGCATTTCTGTCAGCACTCTGAATCGCATCCAGCACAGGGGCCGCGAATCAGTAATCGCATCCAGTCACCTGGACGCAGAACCGAGAGCCCCGGAAGGCTGTCAGCACCGTGCCTAATCCCTGTGGACGACTGCTGGTAGAAACACGTCGGCCTTTGCCGCCGCGATAAGAACGTAATCGCATTGGCTTAGGCCGCCGCGATACAAAGCATATACGGGTCCGGTCTACCGGCCTCATTCTCAAATAGATCGCGTCCTCTGCAGAGGATGCGAATCTAAAGGCAACCTGAGAATCAAAAACAAAGCAGTAAAAGGAGAGGCATGTACAGGAAATAGAAATAAAAACTAAGACATACACACATGCAGCATAGTATAAAATAAATGTAAAAAGAGAGTGCCACATGGGGCACTAAGGGAGGGGGAATCAAAGGAGAAAACGCAAAGATGTCCCACTGTGATTACCAATTTGTAGGTTATGTTTTTCGCTCCTTTTCAAGGGGACGAAGAACAGTTGGCCCACAAAGAGGGGTGGAAAAAAAAAGTGGTGGAAAAGACGGAAAAGAAAAGAAACGTGATCGCCAGGCACACGAGGGTGCCGAATGGAGACGCACGGCGAGGGTGCGAGATGGGAGGAGTGATCGCGAGCGTACCTTTTTAGCGAGGAGATTGCGTGGGGGATGATGTGGGTTCTATCTTCCTCTAAGAACACGGCCGGCCGCAGTAGAGGTTGTTTCCTCGTTTGATTACCCTGACAAAATAGACGAAGAAAATAAATAAAGGGGATTAGTCAAATAAGGCGTGTAGTATCGAATCCCAAAGAATAAATGGAATGAATACATGGGGAGGACTCACAGGATGGTGGTTTTAAACCCCTAAAATGTAGTTGGTGTGTGTGTGTATGCATGCATGTGTGTGTGTGTAAAAAAAAAAAAAGTAAAGAAGGGCCACGTAGGGCCCGGAGGAGTTAAATGAAAAGGCAAAAGAGAGAAAGGGGAGGGGGTGCTTCCCCGAATAGTGAATAGCGTGGCCGTTTCCGGTTGAACGACGGAGATGGAGGAGGAAGACGTCGTACGCCTCGCTCCAATGCACGTGGATGACGGAGGGAATAGCTCGGATGGCGTGGCGAGAATCCGGCAGGGCTTCGCCGCTATCGTTGGGCCCCCCCTAAACAAATGACCCTCGGGTCCAATTTATAGGCATCACGGATTCAAATCACGTCCATTATAGCGGACCCAACTTAAGACTGAAACGCGTCCGGGCGGCAGGCCGCGATTATAATAGCGTCGGGCAAGCGCACCGCGACTTGATTTAAATCACGACTGGGCGGCAGGTGGCGATTCAGAAGTCAACTTGATTTGACATTTGGCAATGATGACCACTTTTAGAATCGTGTCGGGGATGGCCGCCACATTTTTGAAACGCGTCGGCCTACCTCGCCGCGATTACGATTTAGGCACGTGGGGACGACTTCTGAGGTCTGGCGTGTCAGGCCTACGACCTAATCGCATCTGGGCGGCAGGACGCGATTCAGAGATTTTGCGTGGTTCCGAGGGGCAGGCACTTGAGTGCAACGACTTTCGAGGTTTCGCCTAATCACGGCGGCTTAGGCCGACACGTCTTGATTTGAAACACGTCGGGGCGGCAGGACGCGATACGGTCTTCCTAAAAGGCGTCCACTGTAGCGGACGCGAATCAAATGAAGTTGTCCATATGCCTTCTGCGAACCAAATTTAGCTTTCGGGGGCACTGGCCCCAGAGACCCCCGCCAGGGGCGCTGCCCCCGAACCCCCGCGACCTGACCGCGCAGGTCGATCCACGATTGAACCACATTTGAAACGAAGGGAAGCACCAAGAAAGAATGGGTGAGATCCAAAAAAATATATTGGGAAAACACTCTTGCAAGGCAAAAAGAGGGCCATTTGTGGCATTATGGTGCAACATGAAATTTTCCCGTGGTGGAGCCAAATTTGCGTGTCTACACCGTACAGTGCTTCACATGGTGCCATCTTAATGCTCGCCCGATAGCTGTGTTGTAGGCGAATTCGATCAGGGATAGCTGCTCATTCCAATAGCCTTCAAAATCTATAGTACAGGTATGTAGCATGTCTTCCACTATCTATTTTGTCCTTTCTGTCTGTTCCCGTCTGTGGGTGGAAGGCAATGCTGAAATTGAGTTTCGTGCCCAATGCAGTCTGAAGTCCCTTCCAGATCTAGAAGTGAACCTAGGGTCACGATCTGAGACAATGGACACGGGAACTCCATGTAATCTCACAATTTCTTTCACATATAAGCTGCAAGCACATCAACACTCCATGTACTCTTAATTGCAAGGAAATGTGCGGACTTAGTCAATCGGTCCACAATACCCTATAGCATCGAGTCCACCATGAGTTCGGGGTAAACCCACGATGAAATCCATGCCAATACTTTCCCACTTCCATTCAGGTATGTCCAGGGGTCTAAGTACACCCGCAGGACGATGGTGTTCGACATTTACCTGTTGACAGGTGAGGCAGTGCGCGGCATGCTCAGCCACCTCACGCTTCATGTTGGCCACCAAAATGACCTTTTCATGTCCTGGTACATATTGGTTGCGCCTGGGTGAATGGTATACTTGGTTTTGTGGCTTCATCCATTAGCTTTCTCTTCAGCTCCTCATTGTCAGGCACGCATGTCCTGGCTTGGAATAGTATTCTTCCATCCTCAGTGATGGAGAAGTCCGGCTTGTTCGCTATGGTCTCCCTGACTCTGACTAGGAATGGATCATTTGCCTGTTGATCTCTGATCTCAACAAAAATGTCAGGTTGAGCTCTAAGATTAGCCACTATCATCTTATCACTTCTCTTCTCAATGTTCAGATCTAGACTGGCAAATTGCTCAAGTAATTGCATCTCGCCATGACTAAACAAGATAACGAAGCTACTGGCTTCCTACTGAGTGCATCAGCTACTGCATTACCTTTGCCTGGGTGATATTGGATATTGAAATCAAAGTCCTTCAGATACTCCAGCCATCTACGTTGTCGCATATTAATCTCCTTCTGAGAAAACAAGTACTTCAAACTCTTGTGGTCGGAGTAGACAATGAACTGCTCCCCATATAGGTAATGCCTCCAGATTTTAAGTGCAAATACCACTGCAGCTAGTCATGGACAGGATAGTTGACTTCATGAGGCTTCAATTGTCTTGATGAATATGCTATCACCTTCTCATTCTGCATCAACACGCAGCCTAGACCGATTCCAGATGCATCAGTGTAGATTGAGAATCCTGTGCCCTCGACTGGTAACGCGAGGACAGGTGCAGATGTTAACAATTGCTTCAGGGTCTGGAAGCTCTTCTCGCACTCCTTGTTCCAGACGTATGGTTCTCTTTCCGCGTAAGATGCGTAAGAGGTACAGCTATCTTGGAGAAGTCTTTTATGAACCGTCTGTAGTAACCAGCCAGTCCAAGAAAGCTTCTGATCTTAGTGACATTAGTCGGCCTTTCCCAGTTGAGCACGGCTTCTACCTTGGAAGGATCGACAGCGATACCATCCTTGGAAATAACATGGCCTAGGAATGACACCTCCTCGAGCTAGAATTCACACTTGCTCAATTTGGCGTAGAGCTTGTTGTCCCGCAAGATCTGCAGAGGGATCCTCAGATGCTCCTCATGCTCTTCCTTGGTCTTGGAGTATATGAGAATATCATCGATAAAGACCACGATGAACTTGTCGAGGTATGGTCAATAGATGTTGTTCATTAGTTGCATGAAAGCTGCAGGAGCACTGGTTAGTCCAAAAGACATAACTACAAATTCATAATGACCGTACCTGCTCCTAAAAGCTATCTTGTAAATATCTACATCTTTAATTCTCATTTGATGATATCCCGATCTAAGGTCAATCTTAGAGAAATATTTAGCTCCTGATATCTGATCAAATAATTTATCAACACGAGGCAGAGGGTACTTGTTCTTGATAGTGAGATTATTCAGCTGCCTGTAGTCGATGCATAACCTCATAGATCCGTCCTTCTTCTTGACGAATAGCACTAGTGCTCCCCAAGGAGAAGTACTCGGCCTGATAAATCCCTTTTCTAGCAGTTCCATCAATTGGTCCTTCAATTCTTTCAATTCAGCGGGGACATTCTGTAGGGCTGGCGTGATACCAGTGCAGCTCCAGGTATTAGATCAATGGAGAAATTCACATCTCTTTCAGGTGGAATGCCTGACAGCTCATCGGGGAACACGTCGGGGTATTCTTGTACTATATGAATGTCTGATATCTTAATTGCTTTCTTTTCAACAACTATGGCAGCAAGAAATGCCACACAGCCCTTCCTTATCATGTTTTGTGCCTTGATGGCAGAGACGAGAGACAAGTGCCTCTTGTGTCTATGTCCCGTGAAGGTCAGTTTAGGGAATTCACTAAAGAAATTTTTCCCTCTTCTACAATCCACGATAGCCCCATACGTGGATAGCCAATCAGCTCCCAATATGACATCATAGCCCTCCATCAGCATACAGATTAGGTCTGCTCTCAGATTGAGATCACCAATCTTAACATCAACTAATGGAAAATACTTATTTAATTGAGCTTTTTCTCCAGTGGGGTAGTGACAGGTAATTCGAATGCCATGGATGTAGGTTTTTTATTTAGTGTATCAGCAAATGCTTGTGATATAAATGAATGTGTCACACCAGTATCAAACAAAAAAAATACTGATTGAGAAAAGACTGGTAAGGTACCTTCGACGACTCCACCCTCCTCGGTGGTTTCCACTTCTTGCAGAGCTTGAAGTCTGCCTGGCTTCTTTTGTCCCGCAGGACGTTTCTCATTCTCCTTAAGCAGGGGACATTCAGAAATACGATAATCACGGCTCCAGCAACGTAGGCATGCGCCTACCTTCCTCCAGCATTCTTCTGCTATGTGACCTAGCTTGACACAATGCTTGCATCTCGGTTTGTTGTTTGGAGCAATAGGAGTGGGGACTTTGGGCTTTCGCTCCTGGCTTGGCTCGTCGGTGATGCTTAACGGCCTTTTCTTGCCGTTAGTGGGCTTGCTTGGTGCTCCAGATGTTTGTTCCTTCCTGACCATCCTACCCTTGATGCGATCAGTGAGATCGGTCGCATCCTCTAGTAACTGTGCTTTCTTGACCATCTCTGGATAGGTCTGAATGTTCAGAGGTGCTAGCTGTGTGATATATGCGGGCCTGAGCCCATTAAGAAAGCATTTGGCCTTCATCCTTTCCGTGCTGACTAGATGATTGGCATAGCATGCCAACTGAGAGAACTGAGCCTCATACTCAGCAACAGTCAGGTTCCTCTATCTTAATGCAGCAAATTCAGATGCCTTCCTCTCTTGGACTCATTCTAAGAAGTACTTGGAGTTGAAGTGCTCCTTGAACTCCTCCCATATAAATTGTGCATCGGCTCTTGTCGCCTCAACGGACTCCCACCACGCGTGGGCGTCCCTCTCGAGCTGGAATGTTGCAAGTAAAAGCTTGTCCCCATCCGCACACTGCATAATGTAGAAGATACGCTCAATCTCCTTGAGCCAGTTTTCTGCCTCATTAGGGTCAGTGGTCCCACTGAATCGAGGCGGGTTCAAGTTACGGAAGTTCCTGTGTAATTCACCAGCTCCTCGATTATTGTTATTATTAGCTCCAACAGCCTGGAGTAATGCCTGTGTAAGTTGCTGGATGGTGTGTTGCATGCCATGGAGTTGAGCACGCTCCGCTGCCATTGCTATTGTTTATGTTCCTTCAAAAGAGAATTAAAATATAAGATATTGAGTTTGCACTAAGTTTGTGCGTGTGTGATTTTATCTTATTACCCTTGGTTCTACCCATCTCACATAGGTATGGATTTTAGACTCTAAGTCAAGGCAACTCAAACCTAGATCATCATATACATAAGAATAACCTAGGCTCTGATACCACAAAACTGTAACGTCCCGACACGGAATATCGGAGCGGAATTACAGTTATTAAATAGTACAGAGCGAGAAAATAAATGACAAACCATAGCTCAATTGGAATAAGATCAAATAACTCCAATTTCATTAATAATCCATCAATTATCTATTACATCAATCCATCAGAGCCATAACTAGGGCCCAGAGTACTTTATTGAAATCCAAACTAATACATACTGACTGATTGACAACTAAACTAACTAACTACTACGCCATGATAGTTGATCGGGTCACTCTTGAGCAACATCCTCATCAGTCCCATCCTCGTGAGTGTGGTCATATCCATCCAACTCACCTGAACACAAGAAATAAACACGCAGGATGAGCGAATAATGCTCAGTAGGACTTAATATCTCATGCGAACAAGCATACTTTAAATAATTAATGTCTAAATGACAGGGTAACGAAAGAGTATAGTCATGTAGAGCAAGTAACGATAGCAAGAGAGCAATAGCACTGGTATAGTGAAAATAGCACAACGATAACGATAATAGAATGGCCATGTAACGATAATAGCACTTATATAGCACTTGATTAGATAGCACTTTGATTGTCAACGATTAATTGTTATAGTATTAAATGACAATGGATGCATGCCATACACATCCTGATCATGTAACCCTTGCAAGGAAATAGCACTCTTCGGGAGCTCTCCCTAGGACCAGACCGGGCCCTATTGCACTGGCATATAGCACTTGTTTATTTTTAGACAATCAATTGTATGGCCAAATAGAGTACCAAGAAGAGATGAGAGTAATAGACGAAATATATGAGAGTACAGAGTGAAAGTGAACAGATGAGAGTAACGAGATAGTAGATGAGATAAGGGTATAATCGTAAAACATCATTAAACCACGATAGTAGCAGTTGCACAGCACCGTGTCGGGTACCGACAGTCTGGTAGAAGTCACCACCGCCCACTAGCCGTGCTATGAACACAGGCTAGATGGTCTGGCATGATCACGAGGTAAGAGGGAACTCACTAAGGCCGTTTGGATCGTACTAATCCCTATAGGTGAAACGAGTTTTAGGGTACAACCAGCTCATCGGCTAAGGACGTGCGCCAAAGCCAAGAAGACTTACGGAGGCCTTGACAAGGATTCCCTGGTCCAGTCAGGAGTCTTCCGGTGGAGAGGTGGTCCATGCCAAGAGAAAGTGTATAGATATGGTCCATCGTGCCTCGAGTGCTCGAAGGCCGAGGGAAATGGTAACGGAGTATAAAACACGCAAGTGAAATGAAGACAAGTGTAATTATTAAAATAAGGAATTTAGTAATTTATTTCACTAAATTACCAGATACATTATTGAGTGAATTAATAAGGTCAGATGGCAAACATGAATGTTTAGTATATGCAAGTGTAAGAAATCAAGAGAGCATGTATGGTTGTGCATATTCATGTAATAATGTTCAATATTAATAAACTGATCGTAATTATTCATGACCGTACTTAATTTGGGCTTAACAAAGTTTAATAGACATGTATAGCAGGGTTAAAAGGGTAAAAATCAGGTTCTGGCCACGACCCTGAGGTCGGGACGCACAAGGGTGGCGCAATCAAGTCGCGATGCCAGAGACTGGCGCGATCAGAGAATACAGGTCGCGACGCACAGGGGTGTCGCGTTAAGGTCATCGCGACGCCCTTGCACGACCCGTTCTGTTGAACCGGCGCTGGGGTGAACCGGGGGCAAGTCGCGACATGTCGACCCGTCGCGATCAGATCACGACGGTTCTCCCTGTCGTGACCCCCTCCTGAGGTTGCGACGCATCGGGCTGTCGCGATCTCAGAGGGTGGCCCGAGCCCAAAAAAGGGGTTTGCCCTTTGTTCCAGGTGGGGCTCCTTCGATACTAGTCACTTCAAAAATCCGTATCAAATCACAGAAACCTTAAAAAAAACACGAGATCAATTTTAAATGAAATTAGACATAGAGATCTATCACTGAGCATGGTTAATTAGAAAACAAACATATATAAGGCATGCTTTGAATAGGTTATTTCTCGATAACCTAATTATACATAGTCAAGGATCAAGGATTTAATTCGCCAAGGATACATGATGAAAATTAGAGAAACTAGGGGCGTTAGAAAGCTAGGATCATGTAGTATTTAAGAGAATTATATCAGGACACGGGATCATGTACAAACGAGGATTGAGCACAAACATGATGGTTCGGTACAACATGTAACAGAAGTTTGGGCATTTAATTCGCCCTTATAGAAGAACGAAATAGAGCGAAATCAGAGGGCTTTCAAAGGGAATCATGAAGACTACCTAGGGTAATTTTTACACGATTTAAGCTTGGAGATTACCTACCTTTCATTGAAGTAAAGAAAACCCTAATTTGGTGACGAAAATAGAAAAACCCTCCTTGCTCCAAGCCTTCTCCTCCCTTGCTCCTTCATCCACGGCCTTCTTCTTCGTTCTCCAGAGCTCCAACAACGATCTAGGGGGTGATAGGTGTAGACGACGCTTTTGCGGTGCCCACAAAGAGGGGGGAATGAATAGTGGATATGTGGGTGTGTGATATGGAGTGGAAAGCGGAAAAGGCAATAAAATAAAAAGATCGTGATCGCCAGGCACGCGAGGGTGCCGAATGGAGAATGCACGCGCGAGGGATGAGGGATAGAAGAGTGATCGTGGGCGTACCTTTTTAGCGGGGAGATTGCTCGGGGGATGATGTGGGTCCTCTCTTCCTCTACGAACACGGCCAGCCGCGGTAGAGGGCATTTCCTCGTTGATTACCCTGACAAATAAGACAAATAAAAGAGGGGATTAGCCAAAAAAATATGTAGTATGCAATTCTAAAAAGAATGAAATGAAAGAATAAAAGGACATGGGGGTGACTTACCGGATGGTGGCCTTTAAACCCCTAAAATAGGTGTGTGTGTGTGTGTGTGTGTATGCATGCATGTGTGTGTGTGAAAAAGAAGTAAAGAGGTCCACGTGGGGCCGGAGGAGGTGAGTAAAATGACAAGAGGGAGAGAGGGGAGGGGGTGCTTCCCCGAATGTGAGTGGCGCGGTGGCGGTGCCGGTTGGATGGACGGAGGAAGATGAGGAAGATGCAGCCCCCGCCTTGCTCCGGTGTGCATGGACGACGTGGAGGAAGGCGACACCGTGCTCCGAGGAACGAGGGCGGCGTGACGGCGTGGAATGAAGGATGGTCAGACGTCGAGGCAGGAGTTCGGCAGGGCTTCGCCGCTTCTTGGAACCCCCCTAAAATAATACCCTCGGGGGGTCTATTTATAGGTAACAGATTCTTGAATCGCGTCCAATGCAGTGGACGCTTATTAGACCTGAATCGCGTCCGGGAAGGACACACTATTTAAGAAGTCAATTTGATGGGACGGGCGCATGGCGGACATGGCGTGCGGTCATACCTTGAATCACATCCGGCAAGGCCGCCGCATTTTCCAAAATAAAATCGTATCTTTGACGAAATTGATCTTGATTTGACAGTTTTTAAAATGCATCCTCCTTTTCGGACGCTATTATGAGATTCATCATAATCCCAGACGTGGGCTCTTAAATGCGCTGTCAGCAGATCTTTTGACTTCTTAATCGCGGCGTCCTTGGTGGACGCAATTAAGACATTTGGTCATGATTCGAAGACGTGCGCGACCATAGGCTTTTTGACATTTTAATCACGTCATCCTTAGAGGACGCCTTTCTAATTCGAACATGTGACGAAAAAAGGCCCTTAAACGCATCGGTGTTGACCGCCGCGTCAAGGGACCTATTTGCGTCCACTATGACCGTCACGTTTAAAAGGCGTCCACTGTAGTGGCGTTACGGCGCAATATGAAATTTGTCTGCGGTGAGACCCAGAAATATTGGGAAAAACACTCTTACAAGACAAAAAGAGGGCCATTGTGGCGTTACGGCGCAATATGAAATTTGCCCGCGGTGGAGCCAAATTCGCGTGTCTACAATAGGGTCGAGATTGAGGTGTTTTGATGGCTAATAGAGTCCTAAAGTCATAAAACTCTCCTCTTCTCTTTCAACTACGAAAATTCATATTTATCACCTATTATCACCATTTATCCACCAAATGGGTAGGGAAGAGACCTAATTTCGTGGCCATATGGGTAGGATAGGATAAGTGCTCCTTATTTGGATAAATATGGGTTATTAGTATTTATCTTAACCTTTACTATTTAACATTTATTTTTAATGCGAATTTCACTAATTAACTCCCATCTCATGATGGGCTCTCCACATTTGGGCCCACTCTATCATGTTTGGGCATTAATATAACCCATTCCTAATTTGGTTAATGGGTATTCATTTAATTCACTTAAATTCTATTTATTCTATTTTATTATAATTAAATATATTTATCTCATTATTAAATTGAAAATTTTATTTTATTTTGAATTTAAAAATCAAGGTTGCTACACTTGCGTTGACTGTAGAAGAGGAAAGATAACATTTAGTGAATTCCTAAATTGACCTTTACGGGACGTAGACACAAGAGGCACTTGTCTCTCGTCTCTGCTATTAAGGCACAGAATATGATAAGGAAGGGCTGTGTGGCATTTCTTGCTGTAATAGTTGTTGAAAAGAAAGCATCTAAGATATCAGACATACATATAGTGTAAGAATACCCCGACGTGTTCCCCGATGAGCTGCCAGGCATTCCACCTGAAAGAGATGTGAATTTCTCAATTGATTTAACACCTGGAGCTTCACCGGTGTCACGCCATGTCCGTCTCATCATTTAATATGTCCATAATTGCCGGAACGTGAACGAACGAAAATCAAAAGTAAAATTGAACTAATTGAACAGTAAATTGCTCAGAAGCTTCACTAAATAAAAATTAGTATTCACCATCAATAGGTGTTACATGGTTCTTGATTTACAATCTTAAAATTTAAAATGCCACCAAGGTTGGTCTCTCCACACACAAATCCCGAAGTCCCGCCTTGTCGAACTGTAGATTACCTGAAAAAAAAAGGGATTTGATGAGCTAACTAGCCCAGTAGAATTCAATTCCTTGAAATAGAAAGAATTCACATGTATACTCTCAAGAATAGGAACATATCTACGGTTAACACCAAGTGTTCAAGACAATGAACCGTAAGTCAAATTAGTAACACAGGTAGAACAAGAACAGTATAAAACATGATCGAAACTCAGGAAGATACTTAAGTTCAGTATCAGTCAGGTACTCACACACATATGTATGAGATGATGACTAATCAGGTAGGAAATGATGTATGCCAACATCCAGGTGTCCTCATTGTCCCCGCGCGGCCACTGACAAATTCGGGTGCTCCTCCCAGGACTGAACCAGCCCATTTGCACAGGCATAATTATCAAACGAGCAAAGACTCACAACTTGTCATCATAACACACTCACTCTGGTAATGGCTCAAGGGTACATGTACTCAACATGTCACACAACAAGGATTTGGGGTACTTTCACTGATTTCACAATTGATATCTTTACACAGATCAAAGGTAGTTGGAAAGTTCAAGTTTGAGATATTCAATAGGTACAAGAATCAAATTAGTTTAGGAGGTCCAAGAATGATCCAAAGATGGATAGAAATGATATTTAAATGACTCATCAAGTGGTATAATAGTTTAGAATCCAAGAAAATAGAAAAGTCAACAGAAGAATACATCATGAGGATAGTCATGAAATCTATATGATGGATGAACCATTCATTTACTAATTCTCATTTAGAGTTAGAAACAATAACATATCAATGCAAAAGCCATATTGATGTAAATTAAGGGATGAATAGGTTTGACTTTTCCTTCAGTAGGAGATGGCTCCCTTGGAGAAGTCATATGTGGTTTATCATTTTCACCGGACCTTGGATTTTCATCATTCTACTAGGTTTACTTGAATTATGAGATTTTTAGGTAGGCCAAATGTGAGAGATTAGAAAGACGCTATTTTGATGGAATCACCAAAATCGTGTTTTCTACTTCGGAGGGAAAGTTGACTTTTATTGGTAAGAGATATGATTTTTTTTACATTTTTATTGGATTCAAATGGGGGGTACTTCCTTATTTACATGTAATATCTTAAGTAAATGATAACATTTACTTAAATGATATGGAATGCAAATAAGGTATGAGTTTGTAGTCTTGTAGGGGTTCTGCTGACACTTTTGGAAGGAAACAGTCCTGACAGAACATACATAAATCTGCTATCTCCACAGTATGGCAGTCGAATGTATGGTAGTCAAATGTAGTATTCGATTGTAGAAGTCGAAGTGTGACATTCGACTGTAGCAGTCGAATGATGTATAAAACTGGCAGTCGAATTATGTATAAACTGGTAGTCGAATTGTGTATAAAACTGGCAGTTGAATTATGTATAAAACTGGCAGTCGAATTGTGTATAAAACTGGTAGTCGATTGCATGCAAACAGGAAGTCGAATACATGCAAACTCACTTCTGATACTTCTAGCAAAGGGTTGGATAATCTCGCAGTATCTGGTATGATCATGTGTGTATACATGGATGTGCACTATAAGATTGTAAGGATGATTCTATCCATGTTAAGCTAAAAACCAAATACAATATGATACTGGAAAGTTCTATTTCTACAGTGGTGACTTCAATCGTGGTATAAGACTCATGAAATACCATGAACAGTCCAACAAGAACTCGAAACCAATTCAAAGGTTAGGTAAGAGAATGAAAAGAAGTTGAATCCTACAGGCACACATACTAAACATGATTGCAAGAGATGAACATACAGTCTTAAGAAAATTCACAAGTTTAAAGGCAGGTATGTAGGTGATCATGAACTGTTTAGCAAGGTTAGGAACCAAGGATTGAGAGAGAAAGGAAAGAATTCTACCATACTGATTAGAGTAGGTTTCCCTCAACACAGAACTTCTCAAAAATAGGGAAAGGAAGAAAAAGCTTGCAACAGCTGGAGAGATATAATCTTTAGCAACTGAAGCAATAGCAGCACCTAGCAACTAGCTCCCAACCACAAGAACTGCAGCCCCTTTGTTCAGAAATAGCAGCAGGAAATAACTAGATGAAGAACTGAAGAAGGGTGCTAGACAGGGAGAAAATCTAGTAGAAGCTCACTTGGGAAGGTTAGTATGCTACGTACAGAAAGATTTTTATAACCTAAAGCCTTTTATGTGCAAGGCACGCAGGCTCACAGGTGTTGGGTAAAAAACCCAATTAATCACCCACAGCCACCTGGTCCAAGCATCGCCCTACGATTAGCACATGGGTAAAAATGTGTAAGGGATTTAACCCACCATGACATAGGCTTACGTTACCCATGATACGTAAGCATACAAGAATTTCCAGAAAAAATCCTTCCCGTAATTAGCCCATAAATCAGCTGGTCCAAATATCCTCTTGTAAACCCATTCAAATGATGTCCATTTGTGTTGAAATTTCAGTCATAAGCTAATGTAGTGGTTTTACAAATTATGATGATTTTATTTTAATTTTTAGAATTTATTTTACACATGGTAAAAATTCTCTCGGAAAATAGTCGCTGCAGCTTATCCTCGAAGTCCGCATGTCAATAAATCTAGATATTTATGTTATATATCTCCACATTTTTTTGAGAATTATGGTATTCTCAGATTTATTTTTCGTTACAGTTTTTTGGTGTCGCCTGTCGGAGCGCGCACCTCGAAATACGATACTGGGATAGCGTTTATTAGTGCCAATTAATCTCAAATATTATTATTTCATAATCATAATATTAATCAAGTCTAATAATCATATTATTCATATTTTTAACAATTAACATTTTTCGGGATGTTATACGCCAACCCTATAGAATGTCCCCTGTCGAATTAAAAGAGTTAAAGGAGCAATTGATGGAATTGCTGGAAAAGGGATTTATCAGACCAAGTACTTCTCCTTGGGCAGCATCAGTGTTGTTTGTCAAGAAGAAGGATGGATCTCCGAGGCTATGCATGACTACAAGCAGTTGAATCATCTGACTATCAAGAACAAATACCATCTGCCTCGTGTCGATGAACTGTTTGATCAAATATCAGGAGCTAAGTACTTCTCTAAGATTGACCTTCGATCGGGATATCATCATATGATGATTAATGTAATGGCCCCGGCGCCCGGGTCCCCGGCTCCCACCAAGGATCCGACCGTCGGCACCGCGCCACAGGGTCCAGAGACCCGGAAGGGCTAACGGATCGGTCTAATGAGATATGTGACGGAAAGTAAGTAAAGACAAACGTACTAAAGATGTACCAACTAGTGCAAGAAGAAGTCTAACACAACGTGCAAGTCTAGTACAAGTCCCAAAGTAGTAAAAGCACAAGTGCAGAATGGAAAAGGAATACACGTCCCTTAGGGGCATACCCCGAGCGTGAAGTACAGACTGGGGAAACACTGTCACTAGAGACACCAGCTACTACGGGCCCGTCTCTCGCTACGCCGCGGAGGGAACTGCTGTGAAGTCTCACCTGCAAAACAGGGAGTGAGCTTCACGAAGAAGCCAGTAGGGACTACCAATCTCCCACTGGTTCCACAAGCATAAATATAGACTAGAGCGATAATTAAATAAAGCAGTAAATTCTAATCTACTAAACAGAGTAAAGTGCGGAAGCGTGAAGAACTACACAGTCGTCGGTTAAGCCACTCGGCGGAACCGGAAAACCGTGTAAACCAAGGCACCACAAGAACCCAGCTGTAAACACAGACAACGAACTGCCGGACAAGCACACTAACTACAGTACACTACTCTAGTCAGCCGGTCAGGAGCGCCACGCGTCTTACCCTCGACCAACGGTCCATGTCTGACACTCCCGTCGGAGTGAGACGCGGAACCACAAGTAACCACAAACTGCCGTAGTCTGGCCGGACTACGGTCCCACGCCTGTCACCTCTAGGTGGTCCGGAACCAGTAGAGTGAGGCAGTGAGAACGGACTAGCTGAACTGCGCCGTACGAGTCACACACTACCGGCGTCCCAGCCTCAGCTAAGAGAGCTCCACAAACGACCACGTCGCTGTCCCACCGTTTTCCCCTACTGCTACCAGAGTCAACGACTCGGGCAAACCCCGCCGTCTGGTGCAACACCCTCTGACACAGACGCGCGGGAACGGGGGTCCCAGGTAACGGTAACAACCTATCTCGCGGACAAGCCCTCAAGTGCCTAGCACCGGGCGAAGAGAGAGAGACTAGCAGTAGCACTGTACAAGGAAACAACACAGGTGCCGAGAAAACCGAGTCGCAGCGGAAGCAAGACACTGAGCAGGTTGCCAAGTCCTTCTCTGGCTGAGAAGGCGACAGGCTTGGTGTCGCCTTCAGGACGGCGACACCCAGGCCGGCGCAACCTACTGATCTGGTTGCGACATCGCCTATGTCGCAACCAGGTCAGTGCTCCAGGAGACCCCAGAACCCGGAACAGGAAAAACAGGCAGAAGGCGACGGCCCCCATGTCGTCACCAGGGAGGCAACATGGCTACTGTCGCCTTCAGGAGTTCCTGAAGGCGACACATCGATGTGTCGCCACCTGATGGCGACACCAAAGGTGTCGCCTTCACAGTGCACAACACACGAGGCTCCCTTCTTCAGGGCCTCAACCACACCACAACCACAACCGTGGGGAGGGGAGCATGTAGGCTAGTAAACATAGCTCTAATGAGCTCAAACCACCCTCAAAGGAACCCCAACAAGCATGCAAATAGGCTACACTCACATGCATCTCACTCATCATGGAGAACAACCTCAATCCTCAAAACAACCCATTGCATGCAAGGGAACCACCAACCACCACATTCACACAAAGCATGAAAACAACCTAGCATGGTAGATCTAGGCTTGGAAGGGGGGTGAGAATCCTAGCAAGTGGATCTAGGGAGAGGGTTTGGGTTCCCTACCTCGAGATGAAGATCCAACCTCAAGGGCCCTTCTCGTAGGCTAGCAACCCTCTACCTCCGAGCTCCGACGATCCACGAGCCTCCTCCACGAACCGAGCACCTCCTCTCCTTGAAGAGCATCCATGCATGCCAAGAGAGAGAGGAAGAACAGTGAGAGAGAGAGAACACAAGGGTAAAGGAAAACACAAAGACCACATCACCTACCTTGCAAGAGAGCCAAGAAGGCTCCTCCCAAGCTCCACAGAGCTCCCAAGCTCCAGTTCGCCGGAGAAGAAGAGTTTTCTCGGAGAGAAGGCCGAACTGGGGCTTGTGCTCACGGCTTGGGCGCTTAAACCTCTGAAATTGAGAAGGCGACATGGGTCTCGTCGCCTTCACTAAACCTGAAGGCGACATAGACAATGTCGCTATCCCCTGCTCAACGGTCAAGTCGGCCTGCGACATCGCCACGTGTCAGCCATGCAGGCCTGACACCAGAAGGCGACAAGGGATCTGTCGCCTCCTTACTGCCAGATGCAGACACCTGTCACCTCTCTTCAGACAGCAAAACGACAAAGTGCATGCGGCTGGCAGCACAACAGAAGGAGACATTGGGCCCGTCGCCTTCCCAACTGGAAGGCGACATGCTTCATGTCGTCTTCAGAAGGCGACATACCCTATGTCGCCATCCTTGAAGGAGAGCGACTGGTCAAAGGTAACATGGGATGTTACAATTAAAGATGCGGATATTTACAAAACAGCTTTCAGGAGCAGGTACGGTCATTACGAATTTGTAGTCATGCCTTTTGGACTAACCAATGCTCCTGCAGCTTTTATGCAATTGATGAACAATATTATCAGCCCTACCTCGAAAAATTCTCCGTGGTATTTATTGATGATATTCTTATATACTCAAAGACCAAGGAAGAGCATGAGAAGCATCTAAGGATCGCCTTGTAAATCCTGCGTGACAACAAACTCTACGCCAAATTGAGCAAGTGTGAATTATGGCTCGAGGAGGTGTCATTTCTAGGGCATGTCATATCAAAGGATGGTATCATTGTCGATCCTTCCAAGGTAGAAGCTGTCTTAAATGGGAGAGACCGACCAACATCACTGATATCAGAAGCTTTCTTGGACTGGCTGGATACTACAGGCGGTTCATAAAAGACTTCTCCAAGATAGTTGTACCTCTTACTCGCCTTAAGCAAAAAGAGAACTCATATGTCTGGAGCAAGGATTGTGAGAAGAGCTTTCAGACACTAAAGCAATGCTTGACCTTTGCACCTGTCCTCATGTTAACGGTCGAGGGCAAAGGATTCTCAGTCTACACTGATGCATCTGGAATCGATCTAGACTGCGTATTAATGCAGAATGAGAAGGTGATAGCATATTCATCAAGACAAGTGAAGCCGCATGAGGTTAATTACGCAGTTCATGACTTAGAATTGGCTACTGTGGTATTTGTACTTAAGATCTAGAGGCTTACCTGTATGGAGAGCAATTCATTGCCTACTCCGACCATAAGAGTCTGAAGTACTTATTTTCCCAGAAGGAGCTCAATATGCGACAAGGGAGATGGCTGGAATATCTAAAGGATTTTGATTTCAATATCCAATATCACCCAGGCAAAGGTAATGCAGTAGCTGATGCACTCAGTAGGAAGCCAATAGCGTCATTATCTTGTTTAGTCATGGGTGAGACGCAATTACTTGAGCAATCGCCAGTCTGGATCTAAATATTGAGAAGAGAAGTGATAAGATGTTAGTTTCCAATCTTAGAGCTCAACCCGACATCTTTGTCGAGATTAGAGAGCAACTGGCAAATGATCCATTTCTAATCTGAGTAAAGGAGACCATAGAAGACAAACCTGATTTCTCCATCACGAGGATGGGAGAATATTATTCCAATCCAGGACATGCGTGCCTGACAATGAAGAGCTGAAGAGAAAGTTGATGGATGAAGCCCACAAGACTAAGTATACAAGTATACAATTCACCCAGGTGCAACCAAGATGTACCAAGACATGAAAAGGTCATTTTGGTGGCCCAATATGAAGCGTGAGGTGGTTGAGCATGTCGCACATTGCCTCACATGTCAGCAGGTAAAAGTCGAACACCGTTGTCCTGCGGGTGTACTTAGACCCTTGGACATACCCGAATGGAAGTGGGAGAGTATCGGCATGGATTTCATCATGGGTTTACTCCGAACTCGTGGTGGACTTGATGCTATCTGGGTCATTGTGGACGATGACTAAGTCCGCACATTTTTTAGCAATCAAAAGTACCTGGAGTGTGGATGTACTAGCAGCTCTATGTGTAAAGGAGATAGTGAGATTACATGGAGTTCCTGTGTCCATAGTCTCAGATCGTGACCCTCGATTCACATCCAGATTCTGGAAGGGACTCCAAACTGCTTTAGGCACAAAACTCAACTTTAGCACAGCATTCCACCACAGACAGATGGACAAACTGAAAGAACTAATCAGATCGTGGAGAATATGCTGCGAGCCTGCACTATTGATTTTGAGGGGTATTGGAATGAACAGTTGTCACTGATAGAATTTGCCTACAACAATAGCTACCAGGTCAGCATCAAAATGGCACCGTTTGAGGCACTATACGGAAGAAGTGTAGATCGCCAGTGTGTTGGAATGAAGTAGGTGAGCAATAATGGCTGGGACCAGACATGGTGCAGAACACTAGCAGGGATATACAGATCATCAGGGATAGGATTAAGATAGCTTAGTCCAGGCAGACGAGCTATGTTGAAAAGAGAAGAAGAGACCTAGAATTTCAAACTGGAGATCACGTACTACTCAAGGTATCCCGACCAGAGGATTTCAAAGGTTTAGGATGAAAGGTAAACTAAGGCCGAGATTCATAGGTCTATTCGCGGTACTGGAAAGAGTTGCCGAGGTGGCATATCGTCTAACATTACCATCCCAGTTCTCCACCGTACACAACATCCTCCACGTATCAATGTTAAGGAAGTATGTGTACGATCCATCACATGTAATCAGCTACGATGACATCATTTTGAATAAAGATATGACCTATGAAGAGAAGCCGGTAAAAATCTTGGATAAGAAGATACAACAGCTTCGGAGCCGACCCATATCAGTGGTAAAGATCCTCTGGAGAAATCACGAAGTTGAAGAAGCCACATGGGAGCCCGAAACAACAATGCGACGGAATTATCCGGAGTTATTCAGTAAGTCATTCTTCTCTTAAGATCATATAAATTTGGGGACCAAATTCTTTTTAAGAGGGGGAGGATGTAGCTCTTGCTATCGTTACTTGCTCTACATGACTATGCTTTCTAGTTATCATGCCATTTAAGACATTAATTATTTAAAGTATGCTTGTTCTCACGAGATATTAAGTCCTACTGAGCGTTATTCGCTCATCTTGCGTTATTATTTCATGTGTTTCAGGTGAGTCGGATAGTGATTGCCACACTCACGAGGAGAGGAATGAGGATGATGTGCAAGAGTGACCAGTTTCGTCAACCACTGCTTAGTAGTTAGTTAGTTTAGTCGTTAGTTAGTCAGTATGTATTAGTTTGGTTTGAATAAAAAACATTATGGGCCCTAGTTTTGGCTATGATTAGTTAATGTAATGGAGTTTGATGAATTATTAATAAAGTTGGAGTTTATTTGGTATTATTTCAATTGTGCAATGGTTTGTCATTTATTTCTCGCTCTATACTATTTATTATCTGTAATTCCGCTCCGATATTCCGCGTCGGGGCGTTACATCGTCGACCAAGTAGAATGGTTGAGTTGACATGTTCGAGTGTCGACTTGATCAGTAAAATTGACACGTTTAGTTTTCTACCTAATGGCCGGGTAAAAAGTATTTATCCACCCAAATTGACACTTCTATCTATTGCAAGAAGAATGGTAGAAAGAATATAAGAAAAATTGTAGTATAAAAGGTGGCACTAATATTTTTATCAAAAAATATTTAAAAGTATATAGTATCACCTTAACAAGAAGAGTGCAATCTTATTTCTATTCTTATAATTCTTCAATTAAGTTTGATGATCATTAGACATCTTTTGTCATTTGCCAATAGATAAAGTCTATGCCTAATTCTTTCTTTCATATTAATGGATTCTAGATCTTAATTTGTCGTAATTATGTTGACTTAGAGAGTACTTTTATTAATAAAATTTACACTTTCATGTGCAGTAGATATTAAATAAAGTTTAAAATTATACATTATCATAGTCATCCTAATAACCATATCTTAAGCAACAGAAAAGCAGAATGTGAAGCTTCTGTGCATCTTAGATGTATAGCAAATGTATCACTTTGAACTCATATTGTCATGGGTTGATTTTGTGGCCATTAATACAGTGAATGTAGAGTAACGTTTGGGTAACTCATGTTGTATATATATGTAGATTAAGAAATGATCTAGTGGTTAATTCTTTATGTACACCCAAATGAAGTTATAAGTTCCAATCTCAAGAGAAGTAAATTTTAAGAAATTTCTAAAAAATATTGTGATAGGTTAGTGATAGGGCTTTTGGCCATCCAACTAAATCTGACACAAACAGACCCACTAAGGTCTTGAGGAAGGAGGATAATTTTCTCATGGAGGAATTAATCTCATATTGGAACCTATAACTTCCTCTTACCAAGGGTCATCTTCAAGAGGAGATCAACAACTATAGATAAGCAAAAAGATATGTGTCACCTTAAGACACAATCTACTCCTCTTTCCACTTAAACTCTTCAACTCTTTAGAGTTTCTCTTTACTAATTTAACTATAATTCGTCTCTGATGTCAACACTTTCGAGTTCAACTATCTTGCAAGTTAAGGAAATAATCAAATCAAGATAAATTGAACACTTATTTCTGTTCTTGAACCCGCACTTGGGTCAATAATGGTCGTCACAATCAAGTCGAAATTGATAATATCAATTAGTATTTTTTCACAAAAGTCTTATATTATCGTATAGACTGGAATGAAGTGTGTTTACTAATCTTTTAAATCTATTTATAATAATTGGTCCATATATACATGACAATGTGGCTAAACCAAATCAACATAATTTATTGTGCGCTCCACATAGTTCATTGTACAATCCACATCATGCGTGCATGATCAAGAGATTGAGATGTATTTTGATAACAAATTTTATTTATTTAAAATGAGAAATAATAATAGAAAATAAAAAAATTCCCGCGTCACGTAACAGTTTCAGAAAACAAAAGCGTCAACATTTCCAGAACAAAACTATATCTATTTGAGATGACATATAATAAAAAATGTACCTTGCTCCCAACATCTATATTGTACATTTCATTTTTCAAGACTGATTCTTTTTCACTATATCTACTAAACACAACCGCACACTACTGTGTGTACCAAGTATTAAATCTTTAAATTTTTTAATCCCATCCAATCGAGATGGACAATTCAAGTTGAACATTAAACATTGTGCACAAAATTAATCCTGAACTGGGGTAAATACGTCTATGAGCCATTTTTATGGCCTCAAAGAATGCAAGGAATAAGATATTTTAATGAGTTTATAATTGTTTAAGCAATTTTCTATGTAAAAGACCGGTTAGAAGAAAAAAAGGAATTAAAAGAGGAGATACAAAACGGTCAACTCGCACAGCAAGAAATATGGATCTAGGCGCAAAGACGACGGAGGAAGAAACAGCTGGTTTCCAAGAAGGATCGCCCAAGATCTCCTCTTTACGTAACACAAAACTTGGCCAGCACTAAAAGGGGAGAATCGGAAGCAGCTGGTAACTAATCCACCCAAAAGAAGAACGAGCAGCCGGTTCTGCATAAGAGATCTAGCAACTCATGGTGTCCCATGAACACTGAAAGCAGAATCCTTTGAATCAACCACTGATACATGTCTTGCTCAGTTGCTTGTAGCTAAATTTGTAGCGAAAAGTGGAAAAAAAATTGCAGCAAACAGGAAGAAAATAGCACATACACTGAAAGCAGATCCCTTTCAATTATCATCTGAGACATGTCTTAGTTGTAGCTGAAATAATTATAGAGAAAATTAAAAAAAAAAGAGGAGGGAAAGGCAATTACTAGCTGCTACATCTTACCCTGGTCTCTATGATGCAGTTCGCAAAAAGTCATGCAGCTATATGTCTTACAAAAGAATGTGGAAGGGGAGAAAAAGGGGGAAATAAATGAGGCATTACTTCTTCGTATAGGAATGCGGTGGCGGACGGGGTAAAGCGCCTTCCTTTGTCCTCCACCAAACATAGAGCGATCGATGGGCTTCCGGGGATAGGGGTCTCCGAGACCTCTCAGTCCAGCTTCACTGAAGAGAAGAGGTAGTGCACGAACCAGAAGGAGGAAAGGAACCCGACTGTGCCGGTGGCTAGCATGATGGCCAAGACCATGAACAGCGAGTAGCCGAGGTACAGTGTGGCGGAGACGGGCCCGCTGAGGCTTTTGAGATCGAAGACAAGGTAGTTGACGGAGTACAGGAAGATGTAGAGGGCGACGGACCCGGACGAGAAGAAGGACTTCCACCACCACTTCCAGTCCTCCACGCACAGGTGCATGTAGGTCAGGACGAGGGAGACCTCGGCGCAGACGACGACGAGGAGGACAAGGACGACGAACAGGAACCCAAAGACGTAGTAGACGCGGCCCATCCACAGACTGGACATGATGAAGAAGAGCTCGATGAAGAGGGTGCCAAAGGGGAGAGTGCCGGCACCGACGACCAGCAACCACGAGGGGTACCTCTGGGAGGGGATCTCGCGTGGGATCTGGTTAGTGCGCACAGGGTATTCGAGGTGAGGAGCCTTCGCGCCGAGGTATCCACCACGAGGGTGAGGGGGACGGAGATGCAGAACCAGAGGAGGAGAAGGATGACGAACAGGGAAAAGGGGATGGCGCCGGTGCTGTGGCTGCCCCACAGGAGGAAGTTTAAGGTGGTGAGGATGAGGAAAGCGATGCCGGGGAAGAAGCAGGCCACGCGCCAGGAGACGGAGATCCATCCGGAATGGTCGCCGACCCTAATCGTCTTCCACAGCCTGACGGCGGCATAGCCCGCGGCGATGCCGAGAACCAAGTAGAAGAAGAGCATGCCGGTGACGAGCGCCCCCCTGGAAGCCGGAGACATGAATCCCAGCGCGGCGAACAAGATGGTGACCACGGCCATGCCCAGAATTTGGACGCCGTCGCCGACCATGACACAGAGAAGCACCGGGTTGTCGGGGGCCCTGAAGACGTCCCCCACAACCAGCTTCCACCCGGAGAGTTCCTCGTTCATCTGCGCCTGGGCCTCCTTGTCGAGCTCCTCGTATCGCGTCAGGTCCCGCCGCACCGTGCGGAGGAGGATGACGAGAACGATCGCGGCGAGGAAGGCAATCACCATGAGGGAGTTGAGGATGGAGAACCAGTGTACACGGGCGCCCTCCATCTTGAGATAGGCGTCCCAGCGGGAGGGCCACTTGATGTCCATCTCACGAACTCCACCTCGTAGGAGAACACCAGGGGCTGGTTCTCCTTGACGGCCATGGCGACGGTGGTGGGCTCGCACAGGATCTTGGACGGGTATTTTTCATACATCTTGAGGTTCTTGGCCGTCTCGGCGTCGTGCTGGAAGCTGCAGGGGACGACCTCGAAGCCGACGACCATGTAGCCGGGGGGCCGTCGGAGCCGGCGACGGCGGGGATGACCTCGGCCGCGTCGCCGGTGCCCATGACGCGGGCGACGTTGGTCTCCTCGTACTTGTGAACGAGCACCCGGAACTTGAGGTGGTTGAACAGGTAGTAGACGTCTTGGACGCGGATGCCAACGGGGTAGCCCGTCCACCGGAGGACATAGTCGTCCTTGCGGGTGTAGCGGATGGCGGGGAGGTTGTCGAGGATGAGGTTGACCTGGTACATCTGGTCGATGCGCTCGCGGAGGAGGGCTAGGTCCGCGGCGGAGAGGGCGTCGGTGCGGCAGAGGAGGATGTCGGATTCGTTGGTGTACATGCGGAAGCGGTAGGGGGAGTTCTCGATGCGGTCGCCCATGAGTAGCTCGCCGAGGTTCTCGGCGCTGTCGCGGACGCCCTCTTGGGGTTTGCAGAAGGGGAGGCTGTAGTAGGTGAACGGCATCTCGGTGTCGATGGAGGTGAGGGAGTTCACCTTGACGGAGAGGACGTCGCCAACCTCGTACTTGTGAGGATAGCTCCCGGGCAGGTAGAAGCCCCGACGGCGCCGGCGTGTAGGAGCGCCGCCAGCAGGGAGGCCAAGATCCAGATCCGGACGCCGCCATGGGAGGAGGACCACCCCATCGAGCTCTCCGCCGCCGCCGGCCTGGTTCTCCTTCCGCTCAGATCTGGAGGCAGCTCCTGCACAGATCTGAGAAGGGATGGGGACGGGAGGGGGGATTGGAAAGGTCGCCGAGTCGGGTCTAGGGCGGGAGAGGTGGTGGACAGAGGAGAACGTCTCCTTCTTTCTAATTTATGCAAATATAAATTGTCCAGTTCTGGAGTCTGGTCAGTGGTCACCGTTCTAGAGAGAGGGTGGAGTTTTGGAGAGAGAGAGAGAGAGAGAGAGAGGAGAGAGAGAGAGGTGGGATGTTACCAGACGTGGGGCCCCACAAGGAACGCTTCCTAATGCGTCCGCTTCGTGTCCATGACATAAGAGCCACTTTCTCATTAGAATTTTGTCATCTATGCTTCTCAAATTTCATGTTATGTAGAATAAACTTGTTAACCTTATATTTGTATATATATCCTTGTTATTCGCTTAAGACTTAACCCTACCTAGCAAGGTTGGCCGACCAAGTGTAGTCATATTAGTGTACTAATTTGTTCTGATTTGATTTGATTTGTATTAAAATTATAATAAAAAATATTTTATTAGATCATAAAATTTTAGACATGGTACCAATAGAGTGTTGAAAATATAAGATAACTTTCAAAACTTTGGCATTAACAGAACAAAAATAACACTCTATAAAGATAAATCTATTATTAAACTAGTGAATATGGGATAATTCTCGCATACCTTTGCACATGTCGGCTACATATAAGATAGAGATCACATATATCTTAATAAGATGATGTGGAATCTACAATTGAAAGAATAAAAATCTACTCTAATACCATGTTCGAAATATAAAGTCATCTCTAAAATTTAAGTATGGAGCGGACAAGGACAACACTGTAGAAGACCAAGTCTATTATTAGATTAGTCAATATGGAACAATTTGCACATAGAGAGTAAGGTTGGTCGTGTTTTTGACTCGTCCATACTTAATTCTTTATGGGACAATACAGTACGATGTGTATCACACCAATCCCCTTCTCTTCCACCCCCGGCTTCCCCCTGTAGCTGCCCCCCCCCCCCCCACTCGCGAAGCCTCCCTCTCCCTCTTCTCTATAATCACTCTCCCTCTTTTCTTCCCTCTTCCCGCTGCGAAGTCTCCCTCCCTCTTTGTGCTCTTTCCGCCATTGTTGCCCCTCCCCCCTGTGCGGCCTCCCTCTCTCCACCATCGATGCCACCCCTCTCACAACCCTCCCTCTCCTGTCATAACCCCAACCCCCGCGAGTGAACAATGAGTTGCGACAGTTTTCATCTGTGCTTTGTGGTCGTGAACTTTGCTCTGATCTATTCGACGAATTCTGTATTATGCGAGCGACAACAGAGTGGCACAACAGTTGAGCAAGAAGCAACATAGCAGCAACATCAACAATGAGAGCGGGCAGCAATAAAGCAGAGGCGCCTCCCCCCCTCCCCCTTCACCGTCCCCTTCTTATCGAATCATGTTGACTGTGTCAGAACTTGTGATGTCTCTGACATGGTTTAGTACTGCCGTGTCGACAGCGGTACGACCAACCCTATAGACAATGCAATCCGGTATCCATGCTTCAAAGAATGAACTTCTCAAAATATTGTTAGAACATTTCTCTCTTTTTCTTTTACCGTTAGGAATTTCAATAACGGATAGATCTCTTGCATATATGTTTTCATATAAAAATTACACATAAAACATAGGTTATTCTCATATTTGTTTGTATATCTTCTATGTATAAACCGGACATTAAATAAGCTCTCACGGTGAACCTCTGCCAAAATGTTCAAAAAATATTATCCTTTCCGATGATTTATTAATAAAAATGATTGAAAAGGATATATCCTGTAGAAAAAAATACACCTTATAGATTATTAGAGGCGGGATCCCTTCAGTATCGCGTAAGAGGGGATCCCGGTTAGTACAAGATAAAAAAATAATATTTTACAGTTAAATTCGTTTTGTGTAAAGTTTTTTACAATTTACACAAAGATCATAACATAAAATATTATTTTTTATCTTATATTGATTGGATCCCCTCCTACGGGTACTGAAGGGATCCCGTCTAAATTTATTGACAAAAAGCTGATTAAAAATATATATAACATGGACTCGTGTACAATTTCCTTTCTAACAGGTGATTGAATAAAACAGTTTTATAACATTTTGCGGAGAATTATATATATATATATTTATTTATTTCTCTTGTTAACGCACGTCGGTAGCATGGTTTCGAGAAGGTGGGGACGAACGTCGTTGCCCACTTTTGTTTGCTTCGGTTTCCTTATTTTATTATTATTATATTAGTATTTTTGTCTTGACGTAGGAGGTAGGTTAGAGGAGTGTCGGTGACCCGGAACCATGTGGTGGTGGCACTGGCGGGCTGCCATATGGCCCATATCTGTATTCTGTCCCCCACGGCGACGGACCGGTTTCTTCTTGTAAATACCCTTATAAAAGGGAAAAAAGTGTGAAAGGCATTCTAAATTCCGATTTACAAGTATACTCTCTGTGAATGAATTATCGCTATTATTAAAAATACATTCTTATATGGTGTTTGATTGCAGTCTTTTACTATTTTTTTTCTCTCAAATTTGAAAAAAAGAAAGAGATGCCCATCCAAACACTTTTGGGAAGGTCATCCTTTTTTTTTGGGAAGGAAACGTGTCCGGTCTAAAACTATATGGAAAGAAAAATAAGTCCTCAGTAATCTTTTTTTTAACACGCACACCATGGGCTCCTTCCAAGTTTGGGCTCTGTCTTCTCATCGCGTCCCGCAAAAGCCCTCCACCAACTTCTTCGTGTTGTTGCTCGTCGCATCGTGCGATGTCCCTGAGTGCACGTATAGTCAGTTTGGCTACATCGCATCGGCACCGACGTGAATCATAAGTCGCATATCGCGAACTCCTCCACCACCCCTTGTACACAGGCATTACCTACGACCAGAACCAGCTCTTCACCGTCCTTGTCATCCCCTTCGCCTCCCTCTCGGCCTCCTACGCAAACTCTGTTCATCGTCAACTTTGTTATGGGGGTGGACGATATTTCGGAGCGAAGCGGACTCCGCAGTCCTACTCGAAGATAGCCTGGAAAGAGTGGTCGGGGTCGATATCAACGTACATAGAGAGATCGTCGAAGGGGATCCACGCGGAGTCTGGGTCGGCCACGGAGATGGGATTGGACCCAGTGTCATCGATGAGGAACTTCATCCACTACAACATGTGGTCGAAGGAGCGATACACATTTGAGTATTCTACTTTGAGAAAATTTTAATAAATTCAAGTTCTATTTATGTACCGTGGAATGATCTGTCTTAGTTGTCAATTTATTTTTAATACGCTATAGATATAGAATCCGAAACATGGTATAAATAAGTACACAAATTTTAAAAAAATTAATAAAAATTATCTACTATATAGGTCTACACAAATTTTAAAAATTATATCAATTATCAATTTTTCTCAATTTTAAAATTTGAGTAAAAAATTAGTTCAATATATATTTTAAGAAGAAAGAGCTTTAAAAAAAGTG
>JACBKR010000386.1:0-95243 GCA_014218235.1 Colocasia esculenta
AATTTGGATTGGACATGACCTGCCTTGATGGCTTGCTGGTCATGAGCTTGAGTTTGGATATGGTTTTGAATTTGGATTGGACATGACCTGCCTTGATGGCTTGTTGGTCATGAGCTTGAGTTTGGATATGGCTTTGAATTTGGATTGGACATGACCTGCCTAGGCTCATAGCCAATAAATGTTGTTGGCCAGAGTTAGGCTGATCCCCTTTATTAGCATTACCTTTGGAGAGCATTCGGATGCCCCCTGTTGATAATAGCAGGATGAGCTTTGACGTGCCCATGACTCGTGGGTCTTCCTTGTTGATTTGTTGGAGAGAGGCTTTTGAGCAGCATCTTCTTCATAGGCCGAACCACCCCTAGAAGGGATCCGACAATTGCTGGGAATCTCCGAATACGATCGGAGTCGCCTGTAACCGAACTTTGCATGTTGTTGATGGCGAGTGGTCCATAAGTGACGGCCATCTTCAACGGCTTATGATTTGCCTTTTGTTTGTACCTTCAAGGGAAAATATCAGTATTAGGATTTCATGAAAAATATACGTATGTCTCATCCTTTGCTATGAATGGTGAGAAGAGGTCCCACCGGGCGTGCCAGTTGTTGACACGGGAAAGATATCACTTTGACATATCATTTGATTTTGGATGGCTCATTTGTTTTATCTGCTGGTTCATGTTTCATTTCATTTGGGTATTCATTTATTTCACATGCTTTGATTTGTGTATTGTGATTTGCGGGGCGTGCCAGTCTGTCTAACAGACAGAAGAAGAGTCCGCGCAATGCGGAGAAGTATTTTTGGGTGTCCATGGAACGGACGGGTATGATGTCCGTGGAACGACGGTTGATGTCCGTGGAACGGACGGGTATGATGTCCGAGACGGACGGGTATGATGCCCGTGGAACGGACGGGTATGATGTCCGTGGAACGGACGGTATGATGTCCGAGGAACGGACGGGATGCCCGTGTGACGGGCGACTAGGGTTGTCCATGAAATGGACGGGGATGCCCGTGTGACGGGCGACTAGGGTGCGCGTTTTTTATCTGAACTCCTTGAGTCCCGTATCTATACTCATCAGGTGATTGAGGTAGCATGTGCTGGACCTCTGTCTCCATCGACCGGAGTCGATGTTACATTTACATCGAGTTAAGACTCTTGGTGTTATTTAACACCAGTTTTAACCCGAATACCATTCATAGCAAAGGGGATGAGAAAATACACACTTTTTTAGAAAATCCTGGTCATGATGTATCATTTTTCTTTTGGTTATTTTTGAAATACTTTTGCTTTGAGTGTTTCATTTTGAAAAGACTACCTTTGTGGAGTCCGAGATATGACTTTTAAGAAGGGAACGGGTATATTTCCGTGAACCATTTGGGGTCTCCCTCCTCTCCTTTTTTTTGAGAAAGATGTTGTTTGAAGGTTTTATTTTGGAAAACCTGAGGATTATTATTGCAGACAGGCATATACCCGTGCATTTGATTCTGAACTTGGGGAAGTTGTGATTCAGTTGAGTTCAAGCACTTCTGTATAGAGAGTTGCTACATTAATTCTTTTATAACATCCTTCTTTTAAATGAAGTCTGAATTGAGGCAGAATTTCATTTCTCCTCGTTCATCGTTTCATTTATCATCATTCATTCATTTTTTTTTTTTTTTTTGAGTATGATTTTCGGAGAACGTATGCACATATCTCCATGGACGTTCTTGTCAATTTGAAGTTCCTTTCTGGAAACTGTCCATATGACACAATTCTCGTGAGTATGCATCATGCTGCTCTTTGAGTAACTGAGCACAGTTCGGGTCCATCACAGTTCGGGTCCTCACAGTTCGGGTCCTGTCACAGTTCGGGTCCTGTCACAGTTCAGGTCCTGTCCCTTTTTCTTTGGATGTGTGTATATCATCACAATTTTTATAATTTTATTTTAGCAGAGTTTTCGCTTATGCGGAATGCTCTCACGGAGATATATTCATATGAACATGTACTTATATCCATGTGTCCCCAGAGAATCTTTGTCCGGAGGGATTTTGCCCTCAAAAAGGTATGTGTATATACGATCATAAAATTGCAGTTTACGCATATTTCTCACCGGTATTCCTTTTGAGTGGAATGTTCGGTAAAGGTACCATCTGCATATACAGAATCCCTTTTGAGAGATATACGCATATAATTGCGGATTTATGATTATATAGACATGTCCGTAGTCGGAGACTCCATTTGGGCAGAGTTTCCTCTTGGGAACACATGTATATAAATACAAAGTTTGTGATTATATTGATATGTTTTTAGAGGGAAAACTCTGACATGGGCAGAGCTTCCTTTCAAGTAACAAGTGTGTATAGGCACAAATTTGAATTTTATAGGTATGTTCTTAGGCGGAATCTCTACTTGGGCAGAGTTTCCTCTAGGAAACAACATATAAAATACCAATTTGTGAATATACAAACATGTTCTTGGGCAGAATCTTCCCTTGGGCAGAATCTCCTCTAAGAAACATATAAATATAAACACAGATTTGAAATTTATAGATATGTTCTTAGGTTGAATCTCCACTTGGGCAGAGTTTCCTCTAGGAAGCATATATATAAAAAATGCAAATCTGTGAATATATGAATATGTTCTCGAGCAGAATCTCCACTTGGGCAGAGTCTCCTCTAAGAAACATATGCATATAGCACAAACACACCATCCCGGAGAGTTTAAAACTCGATGGGAGGTGGCATGAATAACAAAGGTATCTAAAATACCATATGTCCAAATGGACGGTATTTAGAACCTATAGCCCGTGAGGGCCAGTGCCGCTATTGCGGACTTTTAGCGATGAAGTTTGCCGATGCCGCATACGGATAACCTCTCAACACTCGGGGAAGAAGATTTGGTACCTTCACTCACACAAGAAATGAGATTGAGAGAGAACGGGAGACTTTTGGAAATTTTCTATTCTTTCCGAATTTCAGAAAAGAGGGGCAGCAATTCTCCAGGGAGCCGGCATCTCCCCGGGCCGACCTCTTCAAATGGGGGGATGGGGGTGCCTTTTATAGGGGAAGGCCCCCCTTACATCGCATGGGTGGGGGGTTTAAACCGATGAGAGTTCCATCGGTTAACCGATGAGACTCTCATCGGTTAAAGCTAACCGATGAGACTCTCATCGGTTAGAAAAAAAAAACTCTCTAACCGATGAGACTCCCATCGGTTAGAGGGTTAAAGACCCTCTAACCGATGGGGGTTCCATCGGTTAGGCTTTTCCCTTTTTTTTATTATTTTCTGTTTCCTATATATATTTTGTTGTTTTTGCTTCTCTGTTTTTTCTGTCTTTTTTTGTTTTCTTTATTTTTTTCTGTTTTCTTTTTTTTTTTGAAAGGGGGGACCCCTTAACCGATGGGGGTTCCATCGGTTTAGGGGGGAATCCCCCTAACCGATGGAACCTCCATCGGTTAGAGGGAAAACTCCTCTAACCGATGGCACTTCCATCGGTTGAAGGGGAATTTCCCCTCAACCGATGGAACTCCCATCGGTTGAAGGGAATTTCCCCTCAACCGATGGAACTCCCATCGGTTGAAGGGAAAAACCCCTTAACCGATGGTAGTCCCATCGGTTAGGGGATTTAAAGGGGGTTTCCCCTCAACCGATGGTGCTTCCATCGGTTTGGGGAAATAATCCCCTTAACCGATGGTAGCCCCATCGGTTAGGGGTTAAAATTTTTTCTTTGTGTCCAAATGGCTTGCTGGTCATGAACTTGAGTTTGGATATGGTTTGAATTTGGATTGACATGACCTGCCTTGATGGCTTGCTGGTCATGAGTTTGAGTTTGGATATGGTTTGAATTTGATTGGACATGACCTGCCTTGATGGCTTCTGGTCATGACTTGAGTTTGGATATGTTTTGAATTTGGATTGGACATGACCTGCCTTGATGGCTTGCTGGTCATGAGCTTGAGTTTGGATATGGTTTTGAATTTGGATTGGACATGACCTGCCTTGATGGCTTGCTGGTCATGAGTTTGAGTTTGGATATGGTTTTGAATTTGGATTGGACATGACCTGCCTTGATGGCTTGCTGGTCATGAACTTGAGTTTGGATATGGTTTTGAATTTGGATTGGACATGATCTGCCTAGGCTCATAGCCAATAATGTTGTTGGCCAGAGTTAGGCTGATCCCCTTTATTAGTATTACCTTTGGAGAGCATTCGGATGCCCCCTGCTGATAATAACAAGACGAGCTTTGGCTTGCCCACAATTCTCGTGGATCTTCCTTGTTAACTTGTTGGAGAGAGGCTTTTGAGCAGCATCTTCTTCATAGGCCGGAAGGGATCTGACAATTGTTGGAAAAATCCCCAAATATGATCGGAGTCGCCTGGTAACCGAACCTGGCATGATTTTGATGGCGAGTGGTCCATAAGTGACGGCCATCTTCAACAGCTTATGATTTGCCTTTTTGTTTGTACCTTCAAGGGAAAATATCAGTATTAGGACTTTCATGAAAAATATACGTATGTCTCATCCTTTGCTATGAATGGTGAGAGAGGTCCCACCGGGCGTGCCAGTTGTTGACACGGGAAAGATATCACTTTGACATATCATTTGATTTTGGTGGCTCATTTGATTTTATCTGGTTCATGTATTCATTTCATTTGGGTATTCATTTATTTCACATGCTTTGATTTGTGTATCGTGATTTGCGGGGCGTGCCAGTTTGTCTAATAGACAGAAAAGAATCCGCGCAATGCGGAGAAGATATTTTTTGGTGTCCATGGAACGGACGGGTACGATGTCCGTGGACGGACGGGTATGATGTCCGAGGAACGGACGGGTATGATGTCCGAGGAACGGACGGGTATGATGTCCGAGGGACGGACGAGTATGATGTCCGTGGGACGGACGGGTATGATGTCCGTGGGACGGACGGGTGCGCCGTATTTTAATCTGAACTCCTTGAGTCCCGTATCTATACTCATCAGGTGATTGAGGTAGCATGTGCTGGACCTCTGTCTCTCATCGACCGGAGTCGATGTTACATTTACATCGAGTTAAGACTCTTGGTGTTATTTAACACCATTTTTAACCCGAATACCATTCATAGCAAAGGGGATGAGAAAATACACACTTTTTTAAAAATCCTGGTCATGATGTATCATTTTTCTTTTGGTTATTTTGAAATACTTTTGCTTTGAGTGTTTCATTTTGAAAAGACTACCTTTGTGGAGTCCGAGATATGACTTTTAAGAAGGGAACGGGTATATTTCCGTGAACCCATTGGGGTCTCCCTCCTCTCCTTTTTTTGAGAAAGATGTTGTTTGAAGGTTTTATTTTGGAAAACCTGAGGATTATTATTGCAGACAGGCATATACCCGTGCATTTGATTCTGAACTTGGGGGAAGTTGTGATTCAAAGTAGCACTTCTGTATTAGAAGAGTTGCTACATTAATTCTTTTATAACATCCTTCTTTTAAATGAAGTCTGAATTGAGGCAGAATTTCCTTTCTCCTCGTTCATCGTTTCATTCATTCATCATTCATTTTTTTTTACTTGTATGAGTATGATTTTTGGAGAACGTATGCACATATCTCCATGGACGTTCTTGTCAATTTGAAGTTCCTTTCTGGAAACTGTCCATATGAACACAATTCTCGTGAGTATGCATCATGCTGCTCTTTGGAGTAACTGAGCACAGTTCGGGTCCCATCACAGTTCGGGTCCAGTCACAGTTCGGGTCCTGTCACAGTTCGGGTCCTGTCACAGTTCAGGTCCTGTCCCCTTTTTCTTTTTGATGTGTGTAGATCATCACAATTTTTATAATTTTATTTTAGCAGAGTTTCCGCTTATGCGGAATGCTCTCACGGAGATATATTCATATGAACATGTACTTATATCCATGTGTCCCCAGAGAATCTTTGTCCGGAGGGATTTTGCCCTCAAAAGGTATGTGTATATACGATCATAAATTTGCAGTTTACGCATATTTTCTCACCGGTATTCCCTTTTGAGTGGAATGTTCGGTAAAAGGTACCATCTGCATATACAGAATCCCTTTTGAGAGATATACGCATATAATTGCGGATTTATATTATATAGACATGTCCGTAGTCGGAGACTCCATTGGGCAGAGTTTCCTCTTGGGAACACATGTATATAATACAAAGTTTGTGATTATATTGATATGTTTTTAGAGGGAAAACTCTGACATGGGCAGAGCTTCCTTTCAAGTAACAAGTGTGTATAGCACAAATTTGAATTTTATAGGTATGTTCTTAGGCGGAATCTCTACTTGGGCAGAGTTTCCTCTAGGAAACATACATATAAAAATACCAATTTGTGAATATACAAACATGTTCTTGGGTAGAATCTTCCCTTGGGCAGAATCTCCTCTAAGAAACATATAAATATAAACACAGATTTGAAATTTATAGATATGTTCTTAGGTTGAATCTCCACTGGGCAGAGTTTCCTCTAAGAAACATATATAAATACGAATCTGTGAATATATGAATATATTCTCGAGCAGAATCTCCACTTGGGCAGAGTCTCCTCTAAGAAACATATGCATATAGCACAAACACACCATCCCGGAGAGTTTAAAACTCGATGGGAGGTGGCATGAATAACAAAGGTATCTAAAATACCATATGTCCAAAATGGACGGTATTTAGAACCTATAGCCCGTGAGGGCCAGTGCCGCTATTGCGGACTTTTAGCCGATGAAGTTTGCCGATGCCGCATACGGATAACCTCTCACACTCGGGGGAAGAAGATTTGGTACCTTCACTCACACAAGAATGAGATTGAGAGAGAGACGGGAGACTTTTGGAAATTTTTCTTCTTTCAGAATTTCAGAAAAGAGGGGGGCAGCAATTTCTCCAGGGAGCCGGCATCTCCCCGGGGCCGACCTCTTCAAATGGGGGGATGGGGGTGCCTTTTATAGGGGAAGGCCCCCCCTTACATCGCATGGGTGGGGGGTTTAAACCGATGAGAGTTCCATCGGTTAGAGGAAAATTCCCTCTAACCGATGAGACTCTCATCGGTTAAAGCTAACCGATGAGACTCTCATCGGTTAGAGAAAAAAACTCTCTAACCGATGAGACTCCCATCGGTTAGGGGTTAAAGACCCTCTAACCGATGGGGGTTCCATCGGTTAGGCCCTTTTTTTTATTTTCTGTTTCTTTTTCTATTTTCTATTATATTTTTTTTGTTTTTTTTTTTTTTTTTCTGTTTTCTATCTTTCTGTGTTTTTTTTTTGTTTCTTTATTTTTCTGTTTTCTGTTCTTTTTTTGTTTTATGTTTTTTTTTTTGAAAGGGGGACCCCTTAACCGATGGGGGTTCCATCGGTTTAGGGGGAATCCCCCTAACCGATGGAACCTCCATCGGTTAGAAGGGAAAACTCCCCTAACCGATGGCACTTCCATCGGTTGAAGGGGAATTTCCCCTCAACCGATGGAACTCCCATCGGTTGAAGGGAAAAAATCCCCTTACCGATGGTAGTCCCATCGGTTAGGGGATTTAAAGGGGGATTTCCCCTCAACCGATGGTGCTTCCATCGGTTTGGGGAAATAATCCCCTTAACCGATGGTAGCCCCATCGGTTAAGGGGTTAAATTTTTCTTTGTGTCCACAGCCGCCGGGTGGGTGGGGGGGGGGCGCCGGTTTGAGGGTCCGCCGGTTCGGGGCCCGCCAGGCAGCACCCCCGCCGGTCGGGGGGCCGCCAGGCAGGCACCCCTCCGGTCGGGGGCTCTGACTGGCGGGGGATCCTGCCGGTCCGGGGCCCTGACTGGCAGGTACCCCCGCCCGTTCGGCCTCCTGTGCACCAACCTCCGCCGGTTCGTCCCGCCTCGACGCTCGTGCCGCCAACCTCTGCCGGGCCGTGCACCCCCGCCGGTGCGACCCCTGAAAATCCTATAAATAGGGGGGCATACCCTCATTGCAACGGGCGCGGAGAAAAACGAGGAGAGACCCCAAGAGAGGACCTCGGGCAACAACACCAAGTCCACGTGCGAGAGCTTAAAGAAAGGCCGCACGCTCATCACCCACGCTTGCCTGGTCTGTTTGACCCCCGGAGCTCTGAGCTCTGGTCAGCGAGTGCTAGGGAGGAAGTCTCTGGCTGCCTTTGGTGTTCCGTCCGCCGCGTTCGGGCCTTCCTGCGCCTCGTTCGTGCGAAGTCACCACAGGTTGTTACATAACTCCCGGCGTCTTCATTTAAGTCCTCCGTGGTCAATGAAACGACACACGTAGAGGCAATATTGTCCGACAGCGGAACAAATACCCTGTCGTCGACTCAAAAGAGATGACTTGGCATTAAATACTCGACGGAGGCACAAACACCCCGTTGTGAGCTCAAATGTAAACTTTACATCCTGTAAACGTCGAACAGAGGCATAAACACCCCGTTACGAACATCGATGTAATTCCCATGCTGTGTGGTGTCCAGCGGAGGTACAAACACCCCGTCGTCGACACCCATGTATACGACATGTTGTATGAACGCCCAGTGGAGGTACAAAAAACCCCATTAAAGGCGCAAGTGTAAATGTCATAAATATAAATGACATGAGCATGCTTGAATGAAATTGTGGAAATTTACTTGTCATTTGTTTCCTTTAAAATTTCGGCATATGGTCCTTTAGCAAACATTACGCATCGAAGGTATTCGAGTCTCGTACTCGATGTAAATGAAACACTGACTTCGGTCGGTGGGGAACGGTCCAGTACACGACCACTCCAATCGCCCTAAATTGCAAAAGTACCCCTCGCTGCCTGGAAAGTTGCAAATATGTCCTTACGGCGCGGGAAATGGCAAAGACAACCTGACGGTTCGCGCCTCTTGTCCAACCCGGTGGAGCAGGACCCACGTCACTTCCCTGAAGCGGCGTGCGCTCTCCTGGGTGCGACTTGAAGCCGGACTCGAGGGGAGTTCCCGAGAAAGTCAACAAATGACTGGGACGTCCGGAAAAGCCAGAAATCGGCCGGGACGTCCGGAAAAACCAGAAATCGGCCGGGACGTCCAGAAAAGCCAGAAATCGGCCGGGACACCCGAGACAGCCAGAAATCGGCCGGGACGTTCGGAAAATTCAACAAATGACCGGGACGTCCGGAAAAGCCAGAAATCGGTCGGGACGCCTGGGAAAGCCAGAAATTGGCCGGAACGTCCGGGACAGTCAGAAATCGACAGAGATGTCCCAAAAATCCAGAAAACAGCAGAGATGTCCCAGAAAGCCAAAAAAACGGTAGGGATGTCCACAGGACACGCCATTCGGCCTCCGTGAACGCGCCTAAAAAGAACAGACGCCGTTCGAGCCCCCCTGTGAACACTCCGGTTGGTCCGTGCGCGAGCTTGCATAGGCCGCACGTGTCGGGAGAAGTCTTCGACAACCGTTGGTGCTTTGTCTCCATGGCCGGCCCTTCTGCGCTAGCCCGCATAGAGACGCCACAGGTTGTTACAAGACCCCCGTTGGCCATGTTTAAAGTCCTCCGGTGTCATAAAAGGCACACGTCGAGGCGCATATTTAAGTCCTCCGGTGTCATAAAACGACACACGTCGAGGCGCGGTGTCATAAAACGACACTCGTCGAGGCGAGTATTCAAGTTCTCCGGTGTCACAAATTGACATACGTAGAGGCATGTTACCTTGTGGAGGCACAAACACCCCACTAGTAACAAAAATGTACTCCTTACCATGTAAACGTCCGACGGAGGCACAAACACCCTGTCGTCGACGCTCATGTACATGACTTGTTGTATACACGCCCAGTGGAGGTACAAAACCCCATTAAAGGCGCAATTGTAAATGTCATAAATATAAATGACATGGACATGCTTGAATAAATTGTGGAAATTTGCTTGTCATCTACCTTTTCTTCTTTAAAGTTCGGCATACGGTCTTTTAATAAACATTACGCATTCGAAGGTATTCGAGTGTTATACTCGATGTAAATGAAACATCGACTTCGGTCGGTGGGGAACGGTCCAGTACACGACCACTCCAATCGCCCTGAACGCGAGCGCACGCGGAATAATGAAATGAAATTCGAGGGTATCAGGGTTCGCACCCAATACTCCTCGTAAAACAAATCTTGTCTGTTTCCCGTAAACAGTCTGGCACGCCCAAAATTCTTCATTTCAGAAAAGAGATGAGGGAAAAAAAATAAAAATGAGAAAGAAAAATCCGCGTTCCAACAGCCACCAGTAGTTCTTAGTAATCAATCAATCATGCTGCCTCAAAATCATTGTTGAATAGGAAATAAAGTCTAGATTCAAAAAGCAATGTAGTCTACCACATCGTCTTCATCCATAGACTTAATGCATGAATGATCATTTGGAAGAAGTAGGCTTGTGTGATGTCTCAATAACACAGTTGAACAAGTCTCGTAAGAAGTCTCTAGAACTTCTGTTTAAGGTTTATGGGATTTGTTTATTGCAGAGGACTCAAGATTCACTTCTCCAACCCAAACCAACCTGACTCACACCTATGTGCAACACTTGTATGATCTCTCATTCTGTTGAATAATGAACCTAAATATCAGAAGTTGCTACTTTTAGGAATAATGTTCCCATTTGTCATAACCCTAGAGGTAACAACAATTCATGTATTTATGACAGTCTGAATTCTAAAACCTTTAGATTCCAAGACATTCCCATTTTGACTTATTATCTAAACCCTCTACATTGAGTAAATTTTCATCCCTAAGTACAGTATTGCCTACAAACAATATCCATGAATAATATATTTTGTCTCCTCCATCAACAACCTTGATTCAACGACCTTTCTCAATCCATGTTGATGCCTGTGGAAAAACTTGCTATGGTGGACAGGAAGTCAACCATTTCTCTGTAAGTGTAAGTAGCTGAAACATGTGGGTCTCCTTGTAGTCACGCTGCAAAATGAACCTTCTCACAACATGTCCTTAAGACCAACTACCTCTAGAAGAGTCTTCCCTATCAAAGCTAGGGTCTAGTGTACAGCCCACCTCCTTAACTGAACAGAAACTCTTCCTTTCCTGGGAGGTATAGGTATTCCAGATGGGTTTTTATTGTATCCTTCACATAGAATTTTCTTGTAATTCTCTCAATGCTAATGATTACAAGTTACAACTTTGGCATGATAAACACTGACATAGAGAAAATGAGCAAGGAGAGAGTGTGGCATCTGTAAACTCTAAAACTTACCAAAGTGGAAAGGAAGTCAACAGTTTCCCTGGAATTAGCTGAAACCTATGGGTTTCTTTGTAGTCGTGCTGCCAAATAACCCTTCTCACTACATATCCTTAGGACCAACTACCTCCATAAGACACTTCCCAATCAAAGCTAGGGTATATATAGTGTGCAGCCCACTTCCCTAACTGGACAGAAACTCTTCCTTTCCTGTTTTTCTCTCAATCTTACTGATTACAACTTTGGCATGATAAACGCTGTCATAGAGAAAATGTGCAGGGAAGAGAGAGTGGCATCAAGTCAGACAACCCTTCCTCCTTTACGTGAATTGTTGCTTTTCTTTGATGCTAGCTTTTTTATGGTATTTGGCTTGTTTCCTCAAATTATGTATTCACACCCCCCCTTCTTGAAGTCTTGAACTAACTGCATTTACTTATACTAGTCAATATGTTCGGTTATCTGATTGGTTTCATAATCTCCATAATCATTTTATCTAGGGAGTTGTCTTGTTCATGAATATAAATTTTCTGTTCCATCTGAATCCTAGAGCCTGAGTTTAATGATTCAGTTGTTGTTATGTAAATTGGCTTTTATGATGAATCATAATCTAGGCCAACCCATTTATGAGACCATTGATCCTGATGATGTTGCAACACTTGTTTATACAAGCGGGACAAGTTCTTCACCTAAAGGTGTTATGCTCACACATAAGAATATTCTGCATCAGGTTTGAGTGATCTGAAGCTCATTTATCCTTTTATATGAAATTAAGTCCTCCGCACCTCATAATTTTCCAAACAGTTCATTATTTCTGTATGTTTCATATGGCTGTTTCTGCAAACTATGCATATTATTAACGTGGATCTAAAGATAACAAGAAAAATGAAGTTTGGGAGGACTGAAAAATGAGAAATGTTTTTTCCCTTAATGTCTAAAGGCTGTCAATGTCCATAAGTTTTCTGTTCTACTTACTAGACTTAGTATCAATTGCATATTGACCAATAGAAGCGGTATAGTTTTGTGCAAAACTCTTGATGTCAACTTTTGATAAACAAAATTAAAATCATTAGAATTTAATAAGCTGTATGCAAACATGGCATGAAAATCTATCAACTGATCTAGAATATATGCATACATGCAAATCTGTGTATTTGGACAGTAGAAAAAGTGAAATGCAGAAAATAAAAGGTTTTTTTGCATACAAACTATTCTTAGAAGAAAAATGTCCAATGTGCTATCTTTATTAAACTATTTCCGAAAATGCCATTCTTAAATGTGAAATGTTGCGATATGCCATTGCGGTTAACTTCCGTCCAAGGAAAGCGAATATTCCTCTAAAACTCCCTCATTCTTTTAATAATTTTTGACAGAAATACTCCTACTATCATGAGTGTTTAACCTAATGGCAAATGGGTCATTTCTCTGTCATGGGAAGTTAACCAAAGGGCAAATATGGTATTTCCTCTCATGGGTTAGTCTAACTGATGGTTAAATGAATGGTGAGTAACTCTATGTTATGCCAATGGCATATCTGCAACGTTTAAACTCTATATCAACTGAGACATTAAGCACTCTGTTACAGTTTATTTCTGTGCCTTACTTCCTTGTGGAGTGAGTTTGATGTTTCCCCCACTGTGAAGTGAAGTGGACTTATCTTAAAGATCAGAAAACATATCTTCCTCTTCAAGAATATGATAAGATTGTGAGGATGGATCCTGCCCCGTTGTTGGAGACAACCTTAAAGTTCTTAGTGAAGAGCGGCATCATCAGGTCATGGGCAGAAAGGAGTCTACCGTTTGCACCGCTGATGTTGGTGAATTCTCTGGTTTAGTTACTACCACTAGTAAGTCTAAATGTGGAGACAACAAGCCTTGGTGAGATCAGAAGTGTGACCACTATGGACGCATGAACCATAACTCAAATTTCTGTGGGGTGAAATATCCATAAAGAAACCAGAGAAGTTCAAAACTAAGGAGGAGAAACAAGTTAAGGGACATGTAGCAACTGTACAATCTGCTCTGCCTACTGAAAGGGGTTCTACCATTACTCCTGTCTCTGGACCTACAGTCGAACTTCCCTCATTTGACATTGCTACTCTTCAGAGGCTTCTTTCTCAGCTTCAGGGTGCTTCTCAGATTACTTTTTCTACATCAGGTACTCTTGGTGCAGTCCTTAGTGCTTCTACTTAGTTATCTGACCTTTCTTGGTTCATTGACTTAGGGGCTACAAATCATATGACTTGCATTTCAACTTCATTTTCTTCCTGTTCCTTGTTATCTGGCCATGACAAAGTTACTATTGTTGATGGTACTCGTGCTACTGTTGCTGGCAAGGTCTCCCATCATGCTCTCAGATCATCTTACTTTGTCTTCTATTTCCATGTTCCCACTCCTTCCATTCACTTGTTCTCTGTTAGCAGTCTTACTAAATAGTTAGGATGTTCAGTAACTTTCTTCTCTAACCATTGCGTTTTTTGAGATCTGGTAACCGAGCAGATGATTGGGGTTGACCGTGAAGCAAATGGTCTATACGTCGTCCAGCCATGAGAGAAGAGTGCGGTTCAGTCCTTTGGACAAGAGACTACCGGAGATTCAATTGTGGCGTTCTAGTTTTGGACATCTGTCTTTTCGGTCATTAAGAGTTTTTTCTTCCCTTCTTTATTTCCATCTGTTCGTGTTCAATTCTAGTGTGTCAGGTCTGTCAATTGGCTAAACATTTGTGATGTCTTGGGTTTTTTGGATCTTGTGTATTGGTTTTGTGTGTCGGTTTGGGTTCTGTCGGGCCTTGGATGCAGGCAAGCAAGACCCAGTTTCGAGCCCGGAAGTGGTCGTACTTTGGGTGTTTGCAGTGAGCGCCTGAATGTGTCAACCTAGAATGACTCATTTAGGTGGTTTTTCTAGTAGTGGAGTTTAGATTGGACTGGTTCATTTACGAGTTGAAGGGTACACAGATGCTGATTGGGATGGTTCCAAAGATGATAGGCATTCAACTATTGAGTATTGTATATTTCTTGGGGGCAACTGAGTCACTTGGAGAAGAAGCAAACTGTTTGTGCTAGATCTAGTGCTGAGGCAGAATATAGAGTGATAGCACATGGAGTCAGAGTTATTGTGGTTGAAACTTCTCTTAAAGGGCTTAGGCATGTAGGTTGATTTGCCTGTGAAGCTTTACTGTGATAATAAAGTGGCCATCAACATTGCGAACAATCTGGTACAGCATGACCGAATGAAACACAGAAATTGATTGACACTTCATCAGAGAGAGACTAGATTCTGGTGAATTGTGTTTAACTTATGTGAAACCTCAGGAATAGGTTGCATGTCTTTGTTAAAGGCCTGAACTTTAACGCAAAACCTAGACTGAGTTGAGGGAATCCTCCACATATATAGAGGTGAAACTCCCATGGATTTCCAATATGGGAAACCACAACAGTTTTTCCCAAAGATCTAACAGAAGCTCAGTTTGTCTCTGCTCTGAGCAAGTTGAGCGTGTGTGACATATATGCTCAACTTGAGGGGCATTTGTTGACATGAAAAATTGTCCAGACCCCAACACCCCATAAGAAGGGACATATGGGGGCCTATTTATAGGCAAAACCCCCCAAGTCCAAAACCCCAACCGATGGAACATACCATCGGTTAAAGGGTTTAAACCCCCTCAACCGATGGAACATACCATCGGTTAGAGGGGTTTAAACCCCCCAACCGATGGGATGTTCTCCCCCCAACCGATGGGACTGTCCATCGGTTGGGAGGGGAGCTCCCCCCCTAACCGATGGAGGGTTCCATCGGTTAGGCCCCTAACCGATGGAACCTCCCATCGGTTGAGGGGAGCTCCCCCTTAACCGATGGGACCTCCCATCGGTTAAGAAGGGGAGAACCCCTTAACTGATGAGACCCTCCATCGGTTAAGGGGACTCCCATCCCCATCCTACGCCATGTAAAGGGGCCAAAACCCCTATAAAAGTGCATGTAGCCCCCTAGGGACAAAGGGCGGCTGATCTTCCCCCCCATCCTTTTTCTGGTTTTTCCGGAAGGATTGGAAGAAAAAAAATCTGAAAAATAGCTAGAAGCTCTTCCCCAAAGTCCACTCTTGTTCTAAAGGCTCTCCGCTCGGTGTGAAGGTATCGGCTCTTCTCCCGCTCGGTGTGAAGCATCCGCCCTCGACAAGCGCAAAGAAAGGGAGATCGTCTCCATACGACATCGACATCTCCTCAATCCCCCTCCATGCCGAGCTAGTCTCCATGGAGGGTTTCTAAAAAAAAATCATAATGCAATCCATACTCCCACATCAAGCAAGACTCTGTGGGGGTAATACTCAAGGCGTGTTCTTTAGGGTTTAAATACCTTCTATATCGAGCAAGACTCTATGGATATACGGTATTTAAATACCCTTGTTCTCGTGCTCTAAATGCCTCCATATTGAGCAAGACTCTATGGGTATGGGTATTTAGATGCATATGTTCTCCCTGCCCGTCGAGCAAGACTCCGGGATGGGCGAGTGTTTGTGCTCATATGTGTATGCGTCTTTTAAAGGAAACTCTGCCCAAGCGGAGGTTCTGTCCGAAAGACATACCCATATGCTCACAATATTGTGCTCTTATGTATATGTTTTCTAAAGGAAACTTTGCCCAAGCGGAGGTTCTGTCCGAAAACATACTCATATGTTCACAACTCTGTGCTCATATGTATATGTTTTCTAAAAGAAACTCTACCCAAGCGGAGGTTCTGCCCAAAAAACATACTCATATGTTCACAACTCCGTGCTCATATGTATATGTTTTCTAAAGGAAACTCTTTCCAAGCGGAGGTTCTGCCCGAAAATATATCCATATGTTCACAAAAATATGTTCATGAACTTCATGTGAATATGTCTTTTAAAGGAAACTCTGGCCAAGCAGGGGTTCTGTCAAAAAGCATATCCATATGTCCATAAATATATGTACATATGTGCGTATTCCATCAGGAAGCCCTGTCCATACAGGGACTTCCCCCTAAAATAATACAATCATGTGTCCATTGAGTTCATACTCATATATCCGCGCAATAACTCTGCCTATGCGGGAGCGTTGCCCAAATTCACAATATACTCAAATTCCAAATAAATTCACGGGTATACACCTGCCCATTTTCCAAATCATATGTCAAATCCTCAAAAGGAACTCATACTACTCTTTAAAATAAAATTCCAACGCAAACAATATATCCGAACACCAAATAAATTCACGGGTATACATTCGCACATTCCCAAATTATATATCAAAACCCAAAAGAAATCCATACTCCTTTTCAAAATGAAATTCTTTTCTCAAAGTAAATATCCTTCTTTTCAAAAATGAAATACCTTCTTCAAAGGAACAAATCCTTTCTTTCAAATCAAAATCCATTTTGTCCGATAAAAAAGGGAAAACATCGTGTTACAATTTTCTAGAAAATGCATAACCTCTCGGCTTTGCTATCAATAGTGTTCGGGTTAAAACTGATGTAAAAATAACATCAAGGGCTTTGAACCCGATGTAAATAAAACATCGATTCCGATCGATGGAGACAGGGGTCCAGCACACGCTACCCTAATCGCCTGATGAATAAAAATCGCGGAACCAATAAAGTTCAAAGATAAAAGTGGCGCACTTGTCCATTCCATGGACATCAAATATTCTCTCCGCACTGCGCGGATTTTAACTTCTATTTGTTAGACAGGCTGGCACGCCCCGCAAGGCAAAAGAAATAAATAAAAATCAAATCAAATTCAAACATCATATAAAATAAACCAAAATGAAAATTTCCGCGTCCGACAGGAGTGTCGCAAGAAAGAGATTGTTTTGTAATTTTTATAGTTGAGGAGTTGTTTAGTTCTGTCTTTCTTTTATGTGTTCCCAGCCAACTAGTGGGGCTATTCTTGTACTTTTGCATTTCTTTCTGATTAATATGAAGAGGGGCTGAGATGCAATCTGTAGGGATGCACCCTCTTCTCTCTTTTCTCTCATCTTCACAGGCATGAAGCACCCGACACATCCAAAAGAATCTAATAATTAAATAATCCATTACAGTCGGTCACTCTTAATGATGAAGAGGGAATACAATAGTTAACAGGGTAATAGGTTTAGAAATAGCATCCAATAAAATTATTAGAGGATCCAATTATAGATAAAACTACAATTTTAGATAGACTCCATCAATTTTCAAAAATAATCTTCTGTATTCCTTTCTGACTATTTTCTGCTTTAATCGACTACTCTCTAGTTTTTTTTCTCTTGTTTACACTTAACTTTTTTTTCTGTCTTGTTTCTTTAGATAAAGAACTTGTGGGACATTGTTCCTGCAGAACCTGGTGATCGATTCCTAAGCATGCTTCCCCCATGGCATATGTACGAACGGGCTTGTGAGTACTTCATATTTACAAACGGAATAGAGCAAGTATACACTACTGTTAAAAATTTGAAGGTATGATTCAAATATTGAGTGGTTTACATTTGGATATGTCATTTATTTGTCTTCTATCATGCATTAAGTTGATGACTGCATGGTCAGATAACCATGATGGTGGCTTTAATTTGATTGATTTAGATCTCTATATATTTCCCAAGCAGCTCACTTTTAATTACAAACTAGGATATAGTGAGAAGTTTCCATGTTGGCTTATAGATCTTAATCATTATCTTGACAGGAAGATTTAAGGCGGTACCATCCAGATTACCTTATTTCTGTTCCTCTGGTTTATGAGACTCTCTACAGGTTTTTTCTTCGAAAACATTTATTCATCATTTTGTGAAGAAGCGACACATTAGTATTTTGAATATAAATAGTATTTCATATGGAGATGAGACACCATATTGAAATTCTTTGGACATGTTACTTCATTGCTTTGCCTATGAATGAGTCCTGCATGCAGCAGATGTGTCACAGTCCAGAAAATTTAAATTATATTCATTTATTGATTGACTTTTGATTACTTAATATCTCTATCAAAAGAAGCACTTTTAGGCAGCACCCCCCCAGCGGGGGGGGGGGGGGGTTCAGGCCACACCACCCCCTCCCACGGGGGGTTTTTTGGCCCTTTGAACCCCTATAAATAGAGGGCCAAGGCCATGAAGAAGAGGGGGCCTTTCCTGAAAACTTCAGATCTGGGTTTTTGGGCAAAAGAAGTGTTGGGTTACAATGTGTATGATGACATGTGCTTAAATATTTTTGATGATGTTTAACATAATTGATGTTACATTGATGTTGGAAACATGATATTTATGACAAAGACATGAAAGAAATGAACAAATGAAAATAGTGCTTCTATGACTATTCATGTATCCATTATATCTCACATAGAATGTCTTTTGATGTAGGTGTGAAGACACACAAGACAAGCAACAAAATCCAAGTGCAAAAGAACAAGAAAAACACTTCAAGTGGTCATGTGTCGACAACCAGGAAGTTCCTTGTCGACAGATAGACCCATTCAGAACAAACAAGCTACTGGAAGCACAATTTAAGCAGTAGCTGTCGATAGATAAAATGTACCTGTCGACAGATACAGGTTGCCTGTCGACAACCAGCAAATCACCTGTTGACAGATAAGGCCTTCCAGCAACATCATGGTTCTGGAAACCAGATCTGAGTAGTAGCTGTCGACAACTATGAAGTGCCTGTCGACAGACGAAGAGAAAGTCAGATCCGATGGTCAGGATATGTTCTATATTGGGGTGATCCCTTCAAGCACGACTCTCCATACTTGGACACCCATATATATAGATCATATGAAGGTATTTTCGCAGCAGGAAGCCACCAATCAAAACCCTAAGCAAAACCAAGAAGAAGGCTCTCTCTCTCTGCTGCTCTGCTTCAACTCTCCGTCCAGTGCTAGGAAGATCCATCTCACGAGCGGAGTTGAAGTCAGTTTGTCCACGATTCAAGCTTCTTCATCATCTGATCATCATCCATACGAAGCTTGGAGTTCTTCTGGACGACCACCACGAAGAGTTCACATCTGGATTTGTTTCTACATCTCAGAACTCTTCTCCTTCCATACTTTTCATATCTCTGTGTGTATGGAAGTGGTTTGAGCATCCCTTGTGCTTGATCCACGTGTGTGTGGTTGTTCTGATTGTGTGTTTGCATCAGACAACGTGCGCATGTGTGATTGTAGGGTTGAACTTGCTTAATAAGTAATTTTTCTGTGTGTGTTGTGTGTTAGTTAGATCAAGGCTAGAGGATCTGATCGATTGTGGACTTGATCTAGCGTGTGTGTGTGTGATTGAGTCGTCGTGCTCAAGTGCCTGTGTGTTGTACTCAGTTCTTGAGTAGTGTGTGCCTCACAGTGTGAGGGGTGGACGTAGGAGTCACGTGGTGTGATTTCCGAACCACCTAAAAATCTCTGTGTAGTGGTTTGATATTGTTTCATCGTTAGATGCATGCATAGGGGTTCGATTAAACTCTTAATATTCACACACTAGTTCATATAATCTGATTGTTCAATTGTCTCACACACTTTGTGCACTTAATCACATCAGATCAGTGGGGTTTTTAATTTAGTAGATTCATTATTTCGAAGTAATTTTTAAATTGCTTAAGTTTCCGCTGCAAATCTATTCAACCCCCCCTTCTAGCTTTGCCATCACCGAATATCTGATCCTAACAAGAAGAACTCGGCGCTGGGAGATGAAGCCCCCTCTCCTTTGGAGGGGGGGGGGAAGATGTTTGTTCTTTAAAATATGAAGACCCCCCCCCCCCTCGTATGGGCCCAAGTTTGTGTAAAATTACACAAAGACCCCTAAGGAGATAAAGTTTGTGCATGTGTGTATTAAATTACATATATGCCCCATCCATGGAAAAATTGCAGAAATACTCTGCTGCCCGGAAAATTGCAGAAATACCCCTGCTGTCCAAGAAATTGAAGATACATCTCGGTGGTAGAGAAAATGGCAGAAATAGCCCCATGCCTTTTGTCCAACCCGGTGGAGTGGGACCCACGTCACTTCTATGAAGCGGCGTGCACTCTCCTGAGTGTGAGTTAAAGCTAGACACATAGGGAGTTCTCGGAAAAACGTCAACAAATGGCGGAGAAGTCCAAGCAATCCGATATATGGCAGGAGTATCCGGAAAAAGTCAATCAATGACGGAAATACCCGAAACCATTCGGAAAAGTCAAGAAATGACCAAGGGGCCTGGCTCATGCCGTTTACGCGGCCCGGTGGAGCGGGACCCATGCCGCTTCTATGAAATGACGTGCGCTCTCCTGGGCCCGGCTTACGGCAGGCCACTCCAAGTCTTGGGATTGTCAAATAATGGCAGGAACCCTTAAACATGTCGAGATATGGCCGAAAGCCCCGGGAGGTCAAGATACGACTGAAGATCCCCAGGAGGTCGAGAAATGATCGAAAAGCCCCATGAATAGCCTCGGGGTTTACTAACTTCGAACACCTGAGATAAATGAGTGTTGACACCAAAAATTAAAAACACAAAAAAGGGGAACCCCCCCCCCCCCCCCAAAACGCGCGCGGGCGGCCACCCGCGCCAGACCAACGCAGGTGCTACCGCGCCGGGCCAGCGCAGGTGACACCCGCGCCAGACCAGTGCGGGGGCCACCCGCACCGGGCCAGCGCGGGTGACACCCGCGCCGGGCCAGCGGCCGGCCCGACGGCCCTGGCCAGCGCGCAGGGCCCACCCGCGCGGCTCGGCGGTCATGTTGGTCTGGCGCCCCTCAGCGCCTGGGGCCAGCCGCCCGCGCTGGCGGCCATGCGCGCCGGGCCATTCCACCGCGCCGGGCCATCACCCTCGCCGGGCCATCCACCCTCGCCGGTACCACCCCAGCAAACCCTTATAAATACCGGGGTGGGGCAGAAGAACTCCCCCGGATAAGCGAGTCCAGAACGCTCCCGCTCTCTCCAGCACTGGTGAGACGCTCTCTCGAGCTCTCGGAACCTCGGCGCTAGTCAGCAACCAGACCCTCCCGGGGTCGAGGAGAAGCCCCCTTGCCCATGGAAGGCAGGATCGGAATCGGGATCGGGATCGACCAGGCTCGATCCGATCCTGGATCGGATCGGATCGCAAGATCCCATGGATCCAAGGGAAGTCTGGCCGATCCTGGATCGGCCAGTTTATAAATGTTTTTTTGGGGAAAAATTCAGGAAAATTCAGGAAAAATGAGGGAAAATCTGATAAATTGAAAGAACTAATATTTGCATAAAAAACCAATCATACATGCATTCATAATATATGAAACATAAGATTTTGTGTATTATTACTACTATAATAATACAAGAAAAGTATAAAATAAAGACTTGGTGTATTATTAACCTAAATACCATTTAAGTAAATGTTAAAATTTGTAGTTTCATTTATTTAAGATATTACATGTAAATAAGGAAATATCCCCCATTTGAATCCAATAAAAATATTTAAAAAATCACATCTCTTACTAATAAAAAGTCAACTCTCCCATCCAAGAAGAAAATCGCAATTTTGTGATTTTATCAAAGTAGCAACTTTCTAATCTCTCATAATTTGACATATTTAAAATTTTATAATTCAAATAAGTCTAATAAAATATAAAAATCTAAAGTCCAACAAAAAAAATCAAACGTGCATATGACTTCTCCAAGAAGCCGCTCTCTTATTGACAGCACTAAGTCTACTTGAGACCTCTTAGGATTTGGTCAAACTAAGCTATCATCACCCAAACTCATGATTTGGGTGATGGTAGCTCAATTTGACCAAATTCTAAGAGGTTTGGATGATGAAACTTAGGTTTGACCAAATCCTGAGAGGTCTCAAGCAGACTAAGTGCTGTCAGTAGGAGAGTGGCTCCATTGGAGAAGTCACATGCACGTTGACTTTTTTTACGGACTTTGAATTTTTAGTGTTCCATGTGGTTTATTTGAATTATCAAATTTTTAGATAACTAAATTACGAGAGATTAGAAAGTTAGCATTTCGCTAAAATCACCAAAATCGCGATTTTCTTCTTCGATGGGAGAGTTGACTTTTTTTGGTAAGAGATATGATTTTTTTGATATTTTTATTAGATTCAAATGGGGGGTACTCCTTATTTACATGTAATATCTTAAGTAAATGAAACTACAAATACTAACATTTACTTAAGATATTCAGGTAAATAAGGAGATCCTGACAACCCTGCCTGAAGAGGATCCTGAAGGTAGCTGAGGAAATCGACCTGGATCAGTCTGGATCGACTGAATCGAGCCGGATCGATCGATCCCGGTTCGACTCGAGCGATCCAACTCAGATCCTACTGAGTTGGGTCGATCCAGCCGGAAATGTGGGGTTTTGGGGGGCTTCAAGGGGGAATCGGTCCTTGGGGGGTCGATCCGATCCGGGATCGAGCGATTCTGGCTCGATCCCGGCGATTCTTCCTTCCATGCCCTTGCCTGGTGGGGACATGTTTGTTCACATGAAGACCCCATCCGCGGGCCCAAGTTGTGTAAAATTGCACAAAGCCCCCCCCCCCCCCCCCCGGGAGTATAAAATTTGTGTATGTGTGCACCAAAAGTACACATATACCCTGTTGTTTGGAGAATTGCAGAAATATCCCCGTGAAGGAGAAAATTGCAGAAATGCCCCTGCTGCCTTAGAAAGCGGCCCGGCCGTCCCAAAAAATTGCAGAAATGCCCTGCTGGCCCAGAAAATTGCAGAAGTATCCCTGCTGCCCGGAAAGTTGCGGATACGTCCTTGCGGCACGGAAAATGGCAAAGATAGTCCGATGGTCCGTGCCTCTTGTCCAACCGGTGGAGCGGGACCCACGTCACTTCTATGAAGTGGCGTGCACTCTCCCGGGTGTGACTTAAAGCCGGACTCATGGGAAGTTCTCGGGAAACGTCACCCAAACGGCAAGGATGTCCCAGAAAGCTAGAAAACGGCAGTGATGTCCCAGAAAGCCAGGAAGTGGCAGAAATGTCCGAGCAAGCTAGAAAACGGCAGGGATGTCCCAGAAAGCCAAAAAATGGCAGAGATGTCCCAGAAAGCCAGAAAATGGTAGAGATGTCCCAGAAAGCCAGAAATTGGCAGAGATGTCCCAAGAAGTCAGGAAATGACAGGGATATCCGAGCAAGCCAAGAAATGGCAAGGATGTCCAAGTAGACCAAGAAACGGCAGAAGCACCTGGGAAAGTCAATCAATGACGAAAATACCCGGAGCCGCTCGGAAAAGTCAAGAAGTGACCGAAAAGCCTGGCTCATGCCGTTCGCATGGCCCGGTGGAGCGGGACCCACGCCGTTTCTATGAAACGGCGTGCGCTCTTCTGGGCCCGGCTTACGGCAGGCCACTCCAAGTCTTGGGATTGTCAAATAACCGCAAAAACCCTTATACAAGTCGAGATATGGCCGAAAGCTCCAGGAGGTCAAGATATGACCGAAAATCCCCGGAAAGGTCGACAAATAACCGAGAAGCCTCGTGAAAAGCCTCAAGGTTTACTAACTTCGAAAGAAACAATGAAGCAGATACCACTTCCCCAAAGCCCTTATAAATAGAAGGGGCAGGGCCAAGAAGAAAGTCCTCTCTCTCGGCAGCTGAGCTCTCGTGCTGGAAAACCCCATGAAGGAAACCAGCTGAAGACTCTCGCGCAGAGACCTTTCGCTCTCGCTCTCCCCGTCATTTGGAGGAGACTCACCTGAGCTCCTCTGCGAAGCTTCCGTCTGTCCGCACGTACGCCGGACTCCCTGTGCTTCGTCCGTGCCAAGACCCCTATAAATAGAGGGGCAAGGCCAAGAAAAAAGGCTCCACCTTCGCATTTGCAGGCTCCACCTTCGCATTTGCTAGCTCCCGACTGACAGGAGGCTTTCGCTCTCGTCTAGTGGAATTCGTTCTCGCGTAGAGACGCGGACCTTGTATGTCTTCGTCCGGTGAAGTCCCCTTCGTGGACCTCGGTCGTGTTCTCGCGAACGCCGGACTCTCCTGTGCTCTGTCCGTGCCAAGACCCCTATAAATAGAGGGGCAAGGCCAAGAAAAAAGGCTCCACCTTCGCATTTGCTAGCTCCCGACTGACAGGAGGCTTTCGCTCTCGTCCAGTGGAGTTCATTCTCGCGTAGAGACGCGGACCTTGTGTGTCTCCGTCCGGTGAAGTCCCCTTCGTGGACCTCGGCCGTGTTCTCGCAAACGCCAGACCCTCCTGTGCTCCGTTCGAGATTCGTGACGTCCGAAGTAGAAGACACTGCAGGTCATTATATAAGACCCGGTACCTGACGTCTCACACATAAGTCCTTGTTGGCATAAAAAAAAAAATTTGTAAAAACCCTCCCATTCCCAGAAATCCCAAGAGCACACCTATACCCCATCGGTTAGGGGCATTGGTTGGGGTTATCCCTAACCGATGGCCCATTGGTTGGGGGATATCCCCCCTAACCATTAGGGGGGTCTCATCAGTTGGGGTTATCCCCAACCGATGGCCCATTGGTTAGGGGATATCCTCCCCATGGGGGGGGGGGGTCTCATCGGTTGGGATATCCCCAACCGATGGGCCCAACCCATGAGGGGGGGGGGGTCTCATCGGTTGGGATATCCCCAACCAATGGGCCCAACCCAAGAGGGGGGATCTCATCGGTTGGGGATAACCCCCAACCGATGGGCCTACCCATCGGTTAAAGGGGAGGATTCCCCAACCGATGAGAGTCTCATCGGTTGGGGGCCAAAGCCCCCCCTCCCCCCCAACCGATGAGGGTCTCATCGGTTGGGGTCTCCCCCTCTCCCTCTCTCTCTCATGCGCATATGTAAGGGGGCAAACCCCTATAAAAAGGGGTGCACCCCCTCATTGTAAAGGGCCGGCCCCCTCCTTCCCTTAGAAAAAAACAACAGGGCTCTCTCCATTCTTCCAAAAAAATTTCTGAAATAGCAAGAAGCTCTTCTTCTCAAATTCCTCTACTTGTTCTCCAAGTTCCCGGCTCGGCGTGAAGGTATCGGCCCCTTCCCCGCTCGGTGTGGAGTGCAGAAAATTCGATAAAGCGCAATGAAGGAGAGATCGCCCTTATACGGCATCGACATCCCCTTCATCCCCCTCCATGGAGGGTTTCCCAAAAATATCATAATGCGGTCCTTACCCCCACATCGAGCAAGACTCTGTGCGGGTGATATTCCCCGGGATTTAAATACCGTCTATATCGAGCAAGAGTCTATGGACATATGGTATTTAAATTCCCTTGTTCTCGTGCTCTAAATGCCTCCATATCGAGCAAGACTCTATAAGTATGCGCATTTAGATGCATATGTTCTCCCCGCCCATCGAGCAAGACTCTGGGATGGTGAAATTTGTGCTTATATGTATATGTTTCTTAGAGGAGACTCTGCCCAAGCGGAGATTCTGCCCAGGAACATACCCATATAATCACAACTTTGTGCTTATATAGTTATATGTATATGTGTCTTAGGGGAAACTCTGCCCAAGTGGAGGTTCTCCCCGGGAACATACCCATATAATCACAATCTCGTGCTCATATGTATGTGTTTTCTTAAGGATACTCCGTATAAGCGGAGATTCTGCCCGAAAACATACTCATATATTCACAACTACGTACTTATATGAATATATTTCCTAAAGGAAACTCTGCTCAAGCGGAGGTTCTACCAGAATTATATTCGTATATTCACAAATATTGTGCTTATATGTATATCCCCCTAAAGGAAACTCTGCCCAAGCAGAGGTTCTGCCCGGGAGAATATCCATATACTCACAAAAAGTTGTGTTCATACACATATGGTCTTGGGGAGAAACTCGGCTTAAATGGAGATCCCGCCGAAAATATATCCATATATTCACGAGTATATGTTCATATGAATATGTCTTTTAAAAGGAAACTCTGTCTAAACAGGGGTCCTTCCCCAAAGCATATCCATATGTCCATAAATATCTATGCTCATATGACTGTATTTTATGGGGACACTCTGTCCATATAGGGACTCTTCCCTAAAAATCAATACAAACATATGTGCATCAAATTCATACTCATATATTTGCGCGAAAATCTTGCCTCTGCGGGGGTGCTGCCCAAATTCACAATATACTCAAACTACCAAATGAATTCAGAAGTATACACCCTTTCACTCTCAAAATCATATAGTAATTTCTCAAAAAGGTGAACTCACACTCCTTTTTGAAATAAAAATGTCAAATCACCAAATAAATTCATGGGTATACGCCCACAAACTTTCCAAATATTATTTCAAAACTCAAGGGAAATCCATATTCCTTTTCAAAATGAAACTCTTTTCTCAAAACAAATACCCTTCCTTTCAAAGAAATGAAATATTCTTTTCAAAAGAACCAATCCTCTGTCGTAAATCAAAGTCCTGAATACCCTTTTCAAAAGGAACAAATCATTTCTTTCAAATCAAAATCCATTCTGTCCGACAATAATAAAAAAGGGAAAAACATCGTATTACAATTTTCTAGAAAATGCATATTTTCTCGTCCTTGCTATGAATGGTATTCGGGTTGAAATTGATGTTGAAATTGATGTTAATATGGCATCAAAGGCTTTTAACCCGATGTAAATAAAACATCGATTCCGATCGATGGAGACAGGGGTCCAGCACACGCTACCCTAATCGCCTGATGATTAAGACACGAATCAAAGAAGTTCATATTAAAAACGGCGCACTCGTCCATTCCATGGACATTAAATTTTCTTCGCACTGCGCGGATCTTTACTTCTGTCTGTTGGACAGGCTGGCACGCCCCGCAAGGCAAACTAAAATAAAAAAAAACAAATAACAAATCGAGTCTAACTCGAATCAAATGAAAACGAAACGAAAACAAAAAAAAAAGAGAAAAAAGACAAAGAAGAGAAAAAGGAAGAAGAATCCACATGTCCACAGCTGGCACGTCCGGTGGGACTTCCCACCATTCATAGCAAAAAAGGGCGAGATATATGCATTTCCTATGAAAATTCTTATACTGGTGTTTTTCCTTGAAGGTACTCGGACAATCAAAACCAAATTTCAAACTGTTGGAGATGGTTGTCACCTATGGACCGCTTGTCGTCAACAACCATGCCAGGCTCGGCTACTTGGCGACTCCAATTGTATTCGGAGATTTTCCAGTAGTTGTCGGATCCCCTTACTTCCTAGGGGTGGTTCCGGCCCGTCAAGAGGAGGGTGCTGCTCAAAAGTCTCCCTCCAACAAATCAACGAAGAAGACTGGCAGGACTCGTGCCAATATTAGAGCCCGTCCTGCCACCATCAACAAAGGCACCCAAATGCCCTCCATGGATAATGCTGTCAAAGGGGGCAAACCCCACCCAACTTAAGTTCAGACTTTTTCGGTCCATGTAATCTCCTCCAAGATCATAGCTCCTACCTCCTCACAACGGGGGCAAAATAAAAATCACAAAAGCAAAAGGCCGTCTGCTGCCACCTCATGATCCGGCAAATCCGTCATGATCGGAAGCTTGCAGGTGCGGCTCGATGGAAGCCAACCTATCACTCCACGTGATAGGTATGTTCCAACAATCCCTACCTCGAACCGCTTCTCAGTCTTGCAGTGGTTTCGAGGAAAATCAGAAGACCCCAAGGTGGAAGCTGTTGTCAAGCAAAAGGCCCAGCGGTCCGCCAAATTCAAACAAGTTTGGGTTCCCAAAAAGGAAGCCCAGACACTCAAGAAAATTCAAGCAAATCCACCAAAGGTATTCAGCAAGAGAAGCAATGCCAAATATGCTCCTCTTCCACATGCTGAATCCAAATACCCCCAAGGACAAAAAAGGAAAGGGGTGTACAAGAAGTCAAGCTATACTCCTCAAGGCTCGGAGAATACCCAGGTAGTCAAAGAAAATTGAACTCAACAACTCAAACCTCGCGTATCGATCGTTGATCGTATACCGCGAATCTCAGTATTTGATAGGCTGGGGGCAATTCCTAACGCCAGTACCCGTCTGTCAAAAAGACGACGTGTTACTTGGGCAGCTGAGGAAAAACCCAAGCTTATAATCATCTCATGCTACGCCTCTAGGAAGGACTCTGGTGAACCGGCAGAACAAATCACCGAAGCCACTCCAAATATTCCCACTGAGGCTATTCATCTTGACACCAGACAATTTGCCAGAAGAAATTGCCAGCCCGGCGGACAGGCTGGAACATCTGGTCAAGCTCTTCCTCGTGTTGATCTTCAACATGAAGAAATTCAAGTTCCTTTCTTTGAAGACACAAATATTCAAATTGAAGAAGGTGGACTTCCAACTTCTAATATTAACCTCGTCATCGACTTGCCTACAAGAGAAAATTTCCAGGCGATGTTAGATGATGACAAATATCAAGCAATGCAGCAATGCCAATCTCAAATGGCCGTGATCCTAAATGAAATGAGGCAACTGGCAACCTCAAGCCTTCGGCATTCTGTGGATCAACAACAAAGTCAGTATCCGGATGGGTCTGCCCCGGCAAATCATCTGGCGGCTTCTACAACTGACCTTCTTCCTTAAGCTACGAGTTAGGACATCATTGGTTCGTTGTTGAACCCGAAAAATATCGGGATTTAAACAAGTCCCGGGTGGCAAACTCGTCCGGAAATCCACAAAAGTCTGGGAATAAACCCCGGCCTCCCCACTCGAACACCGGAGGATAAACGGATCCGAGTCCGTGTGTCAACTCGGAATATGGCGTTCGAAAGTCCCGCCGACAACGGAAATACACACACCCGGATAGCCGAAAATTGATGTCCGGACTCGCGCCAAAGGTCGCGTACGACTCGGATGGGTCCGAAAAAGTTAAATGCACGTGCCCTCCGAAAATGAGGTCAAACGAACGTGAGACGGCAAGAACGCACGTCAAATGCACGTCAAATACATGCGGGCATGTGTGTGCACGTGTGCCGCACGTGCCATGATAAACCAGCAAAACTCCCGGAAATCCTCCGGGAAATGGTCAAGGAAGAAGAGGGGCGCCGGTTGGCCCCCTCCGCCAGCATGGAGGGGCGCCGGTCAGACCCCCTGACCGGCGGCCCCCCTCCGCCAGCAAGGAGGGGCGCCGGTCAGGGCCCCTGACCGGCGGACCCCCTCCGCCAGCCAGGAGGGGCGCCAGTCAGGCCCTGACTGGCGACCCCCTCAGCCAGCAGGAGGGGCGCCAGTCAGGCCCTGACTGGCGGCCCCCTCAGCCAGCAGGAGGGGCGCCAGTCAGGCCCCTGACTGGCGGCCCCCTCAGCCAGCCAGGAGGGGCGCCGGTCAGGGTACCTGACTGGCGGCCCCTTCCGCCAGTCAGCCCCTTCGCACGGGCACCTCCGCCGGTTCGTCTGCCTCGACGCACGCGCCCGTCCTCGACGCTCGTGCCCGCGACACCTCCGCCGGGGAGGGTACCCCCGCCGGTATGCCCCCCACGAATCCTATAAATAGGGGGGCATACCCCCATTCAAAAAGAGGCCGATTCTGCCCAAAAACGAGGCCAGCCAAGAAAGAGGCCGAGCAACGCAGCGAGCGTCTCGCCGAGAGTCGCCGAGAGCCCTACGTGCGCGAGCTTATATAGGCCGCACGTACGGGGGAGAAAGTCTTTGGCGTCTGTCGGTGTTCTGTCCTCCACGATCGGGCCCTCCTGCACTCGTCCGTGAGAAAACACCACAGGTTGTCATATGACCCCGGCGTTTTCATGTAAGTCCTCCGGTGTCATAAAACGACACACGTCGAGGCCATGTTTAAGTCCTCCGGTGTCATAAAACGACACACGTCGAGGCCATAATTTAAGTCCTCCGGTGTCATAAAACGACACACGTCGAGGCCATGTTTAAGTCCTCCGGTGTCATAAAACGACACTCGTTGAGGTACATGTTTAAGTCCTCCGTCGTCATCAAACGACGTACGTAGAGGCAATGCTGCTCGGTGGAGGCACAAACACCCCGCCAGGGGGCATACCCCATTTGCAACGACACGCCATTCGGCCTACGAATGCCATCTTCGGCCCAGAAAACCCCGGCTTCCACCCAAGAACGCTCCCAGTGCGCCGGTTCGTCCGTGCCCAGAGCGTGATCCGTGCGTGAGCTTAAATAGGCCGCACGTGCTGAAGAGCCATCTTTGGCGCCCGCTGGTGTTCCGTTCTCAGCGTTCGGGCTGCGTTGCGCCACGTCCGCAGGAGGACGCCACAGGTTGTCACATAGCTCTCAGTGTTTGCACTTTAGTCCTCCGGTGTCATGAAACGACACACGTCGAGGCACATGTGTTTAAGTCCTCCGGTGTCATAAAACGACACACGTCGAGGCACATGTGTTTAAGTCCTCCGGTGTCATGAAACGACACACGTCGAGGCACATGTGTTTAAGTCCTCCGGTGTCATAAAACGACACACGTCGAGGCACATGTGTTTAAGTCCTCCGGTGTCATAAAACGACACACGTCGAGGCACATGTGTTTAAGTCCTCCGATGTCATAAAATGACACACGTCGAGGCACATGTGTTTAAGTCCTCCGGTGTCATAAAACGGCACACGTTGAGGCATGTTACCGGACGGAGGCACAAACACCCTGTCACGGACATTGATGTATTTCCCATACCGTGTAACGTCCGACGGAGGAACAAACACCCTGTCGTCGACACTCATGTACACAAATACTTGTTGTATACACGCCCAGTGGAGGTACAAAACCCCATCAAAGGCGCAAATGTAAATGTCGTAAATATAAATGACATGGACATGCTTGAATAAAATTGTGGAAATTCACTTGTCATCTGTCTTTTTCGTTAAATTTCGGCATACGGTCTTTTAATAAACATTACGCATCCGAAGGTATTCGAGTGTTATACTCGATGTAAACGAAACATCGACTTCGGTCGGTGGGGAACGGTCCAGTACACGACCACTCCAATCGCCCTGAACGCGAGCGCACGCGGAAAATAAATGAAATGAAATTTGAGGGTATCAGGGTTCGCACCCAATACTCCTCGTAAAACAACTCTTTGTCTGTTTCCCGTAAACAGTCTGGCACGCCCAAAATTCTTCGTTTTAGAAAAGAGATGAGGAAAAAATTGAAAATGAAAAGAAAAGAAAAAAAATCCGCGTTCCAACATCCGTCCAATATTATACTTCCTCAAACAGGAGCAATTCAAGATGCTGCCATACAAAGGCATATGATACAAACAATCGTCGAAGATATATTCGCTCGACAAAACGAAGGCATCCAAGTTGCAAACTTATATTCTATCCCATATCCAATACATCATCAATTCAAGAAGTTGCCAGAAGCATGCCCTAAAGTCCCAAAACTTCAAAAGTTTGACGGACACGGGTCACCGTTGGAGCATGTGGCACATTATATTACTGCCTTGGGCGAGCTCGCCTCCGACGAATCATATCTTTTCAGATATTTTGCAGCTTCCTTGACTGGAGTTGCATTTCAATGGTATTCAAAGCTCAAGGCCAACTCAGTTGCTGATTGGGCTGATATGCAAAAGAAATTCCTTGACCGTTTTCAAACGGCTGAAAGGAAAGTCTCTTGCCGAGCTATGCTCCCTTAAACAAAAGAAAGGGGAATCGGCAATCGACCTTATCCAAAGATGGAGAGAGTTTAGCATGAAATGCGACAACCCTCCCGTCCAAGGAGATGCAATAACCATCTGCCGCAGAGGCCTCATAGCAGCAATCAATGAGAAAGTTTTGAGAGCAAATATCAAGAGTTTCGATCAATTGAATTCTATTGTAGCCGAAATCGAGATGTTTTTAGCCGAACAAATGGCTCATACATCTCATAAAGGCAAGCTCCCCAAAGAGCGCAACCAACCAGCAAAGGAGGTCAATGTCATCGACTTCTCACCTGGCAATGAAGCAAAGAGGGCAACAATCTCTCTTGCCCCGAAGAAGAAATCAGAGCCCAAAGTGTCAGCTCCAACATTGGCGGAGCGCATGAAATCTCCTTATTCTTTCAAGAAAGAGCATACCAGGAAGCTCTTTGATCTCTGTCTCGACAATCAACTAATATCACTGCCGGAACCAAAGAAGCCGGTGGATGTCAGCAAGATCAACCAGCCCAACTATTGCTCTTATCACCGCATGGTGGGGCATCCAATTGAAGATTGCTATGTCTTTAAAACTGAAGTGCAGAAGATGATTCAAGATGGCCTCATATCTATACAAAATGGTCTGATTGATCCTCCTCAACCTCATGTTTGGGATCGACCAGAGCAATCTGTCAATGTCATACATATGGCAGAGCTTGCAACAAGCTCAGGTCATCCTGAGGTCGGTTCTTCATGTGACCCTCCTCAGGATAATTCAGGAGCTCATTCTCCTCCAAGATCGAGGCGAGATCCACACAGAGTGAGAGGAGAGTCCAAAGACAAATCCACCGATTGCAATAAGGCCAACAAGAATTGCGCCAAATCATGCAAAGTGTGGAGAAGCGTCAAGATATTCCCACTCAGGGACCCTGTGCTTTACAAATTATCCCTATTCCTACGCAAGTACATCCAGAGCCACCTCCTATGTCGTCATATGCAGACTCAGTTGGATGGCTATCTGAAGGTACTTCAACCCCTGTTGAGCCGGTAAGGTTATATTCCTTCCCTCAATGTCAAACTTTATCACTCTTCCGGTTATGCCTCCAATTCGGATGGATGGATTATTTCGCTCCGTTAAAGATGTTATCCAATTATTGCCCATACCATCAAATGATGGGCCATAGTATTGACCTGGGTGACTACCGGATCAACCCACCACAACCTCATATTCAACAACCACCGGATGGACCAGCCAACCCTGGATCCCACTCGGTAAATGTCATCAGTTCATCACCATTATCTGACCTTCCTAAGTCCAAGGAGGAGATATCAATTCCAAATCCTTATTTGTCTAGTCAATGGTATACAAACGCCCGTCCTCTACAACAGCGCTCATTTGCCAAAGAGAATACTAAGCTTATATTTGATAATCTCAGAAGGCAAGGGTTGGTTCAGGTGTTTCAACCGGCACCCTATATCTTTAAAGATGAAAAGGAGATGAATGAATACTGTGAATATCATTCTAGGGTCATGCACCCCACCAAAGATTGCTCAGAACTCCATGACCTGATCAAAACATATATTCGAGAAGGGATAACTGACCAATATGGGAATTCCTTGGAATTGTTGAACCCGAAAAATATCGGGGGCTTAAACAAACCCCGGGCGATAAGAAACACCCTGGAGAAACCTGAAGCGACCTAAGTCGCGCGTTCAAGATATAGCGCGCGCCCGAAGCATCGCGGGGACGAAGCAAGGCGCACCTCAGAGTGAACGAGTCTTCGTTCAAAGCTGCGCACGATCCTAACGCGTTGAGGACGATGAAATGCACGTGCCCCTCGAAAACGGGGATAAACGCACGTGGAATGGCCGAAGACGCACGGGCGATGCACGTGTGCACGTGCACGGCACGCGTCGACCAACACCCAAGGAACGGGAGCGCACGCGGAAAATAAATGAAATGAAATTCGAGGGTATCAGGGTTCGCACCCAATACCCCTCGCAAAATAAATCTTTGTCTGTTTCCCGTAAACAGTCTGGCACGCCCAAAATTCATCATTTCAGAAAAGAAATGAGAAAATAAAATCGAAGAAATATTCCGCGTTCCAACAATCTGGCACGCCCGGTGGGACTGTTCCTGCCTTCCATGCATATGTAAAAAGACCGTATGCCGATATGAAAATATAAGATGACTAATTTCCACACCACAGGTAGAAGGAGCGAAAGTCGGCGAGAAGAAGCCCGCTTCCACTTGCAAGTTCAAGTCTACCTGATGGCCGCCGTTACCTACGTTCCGCAAGTCATCGCATGCCACGCCAAATATGGCTACCTCGCCCTCCCGCTCGTGTTCGGCGATTTTCCTGCAGTGGTGGGATCCCCCTACTTCCTAGGGGTAGTCCCCGCCGTCCAAGCTACTCCAAAGGCGGCACCTAAAGCTACTGCAACCAGGGGCACCAAACCCCGTCTAAGCCAAGGCCGAGTCTTCTCGGTAAACACAATCTCCTGCATCGCAGTCCCTAGAAAACGGGGACAGCGCCACGGGCGCAGGGGCACCAAGCCCCACGCAGTCGTCTACAACTCCGGCAAGACCGTGCTTGTGGGAGACATCCGCGTCAGGCTCGATGGAGGCGAGCCGATATTGCCCCGGAACAGAAGCGTCCCTACGGTGGCAACCTCCAACTAGTTCGCTCCCCTCCAAGGGATGCGTCAAGAAGATCGGGACTCCCCAAAAGGAGCCCGACAGGGGCAGGCATCAAGCTTGGCGCCCCAGCCGCCTCGCAAAATGAGGCAAATGTGGGTGACCAAGCAGGAAGCCCGCCAAATCAAACAGGCTAGAGTGAATCAACCCGCCGAACGCCCCAAGAAGGCAACTCCTGAGCGAGAAAATGCTCAGGACTCCGAGCCTCCTCGTCCCCGCGGACACAAACGCAGGGGCATTTATAGGAAGCCCAACTTCGTCCCCGCCCAAGCGGAAACTGCTGAAGGGGGAGACGCAAGTCAAGCCGGAGCTTCCACACCTCGAGTCTCGGTCTTCGAAAGACTGAGCGCCTCAGTCTTCACCAGGCTGGGAGCAGCAATCCGTCCAAGCACTCAGAAGCCCAAGAAGCGGAGAGTTCAGCAGACGTCTGAAGAAGGTGGAGGCATGAAAATCTTCACCTATTATGCTTCCGGAAGGGAAGCAGCTGGGCCATCCGGCATCCCTGCTGGAGCGCTCAGGATAAACGAACCCGGACAGGACGACGAAACCGTCCTCCGGTACACCAGGAACGCTACCAGAAGGCCTCTCCAAGGGCAGCAAGGCGGTCAAGCTGGGCCCTTAAACCAGGGGCAAGTTCTCGAGCCCCCGCTCGAGCATGATCAAAGACCCCTTCCGGGACAGGTCCAGTTGGACCTCGAAGGAGGGGAAGAAGACGAAGTCGCCAGCCTCCACCTCGGAGATCAACAACTGTCGGCTGACGGGGAGCAAGCTGAAGTCTTCCTCATGCCGCCAACTAGAGCCGCCTTCCAAGCAATGACGGACGACGCCAAGTATGATTTCATACAGCGTTGGCAGGCTGAAATGGCCAATCTCCTGACCGAGCGAGGACAACAGGCAGGGGCAAATGCGCCGCGCCGCCAAGTGCCGACGGCAAACCAAAATGCTCGGGCAAGACATCAACAAGGCAAGTTGCCCGATGTCAACCCGCGCATAGCCGTGGTCAACGACTATACCGTTGACCCGGTCCAACAGCCGCGTAGGGGCATAAACTCCCAAGCCTCCGCGGCTGAAGATATCGTCGCCCAGCGACGAATGATTGAAAAGATCGTGGACGACCGCTTCGCTCAAAGAGGCGAGGGGACCGCCACTGTAGATCTCTACAGTGTGCCATATCCCGTCCACCATCAATTTAAGAAGCTGCCGCCGGACTTCCCCAAGGCGCCAAAGTTGCAGAAGTTCGACAGACAGGGCTCGCCAAACGAGCACCTGGCCTACTATATAACGGCTATGGGAGAGCTGGCATTCGACGAATCCTACCTCCTCCGTTACTTCGCAACGTCCCTGACAGGCACCGCCTTCCAGTGGTACTCCAGGTTGAGGCCCAATTCCATCGTCGACTGGGCCGACCTCTAAAAGAAGTTCATCGACCGCTTCCAGACGGCCGAGAGAAAGGTGTCGCTTGCAGAGCTCTGCTCCCTCAAGCAAAGGAAAGGAGAAACGGCACTCGACTTCATCAAGCGGTGGCGTGACTTCAGCATGAGGTGCGACAATCCCCCGACGCAAGAAGATGCCATAACCATCTGTCGACGGGGCCTGGCGGCGTAAATAAGTGAAAAGCTACTGGGAACAAACATCAAGGGTTTTGACCAGCTCAATGCGGTCGTAGCAGAGATCGAAATGTTCTTCGCCGACAACCCGATGCAAGCTCCTCTGAAAATCAAGCCGGGCAAGGAGCGCGCCATGGGCAAAGAAGCCAATGCTGTGGACTTCGCCCCGCAAAGTAAGGGGAAGAAGGTCATGACCTCGGGCGCTCCAAGCAAGAAGGTGGAAGAAAAACCGCCTCCAACTTCACTGCCACAGCATATGAGCACGCCGTATTCCTTCAAAAGGGACCATACGAAGATGCTCTTCAAGCTGTGCATGAAGAATGACTTGCTCAAGCTTCCGGCATTAAGAAGACCAAGTGAAGCGGATAGAGTGGATGAGCAAATTACTGTCTCTACCACCGCATGCTGGGGCACTCTATTGAAGACTGCTACGTCTTCAAGAATGAAATACAGAAACTGATCCAGAGTCGCCTCATCACCATGCACGAACATTTAGTCGATCCCCCACAGCCCCATGCTTGGGACCCATCGCCCGAACTAGAAGACCCCGAGGCAAATCCTTGGGACGCTCATTCCACAAACGGATGGGAGGGGGATCATCCCTCAGCCTCAGAGCACAGGACATGGTCAGAGACAGTGCAAAACCTGGAAAGACAGGTTCAGTCGCTGCGGCACGGTCAGCGCCAAACGCTGATGTACCTGAGGACCATGCAAGAAAGTCTGACGACCCTCCAGCAAGGACTCCAGGGGCCTGTGGGCACACCTGCGCCCCGGACGCGCCCCCCCTGCGGGGGTTGGATCTCGGAGGAGTCTTCAAATCCGTCTGATGACGAAATCGCCGGAAGATTATATTCCTTCCCGCGCCATCGGACACTGGCACTCTACCATACCTGCCTGCGAGCAGGACTATTGGGCTGCCAGCCGCCAACAAGCGTCCCGCCAAACTACTGCATATACCATTAAGATGCAGGGCACGCGTTAGATGACTGCCACGTCTTTAAAGATAAGGTTGAAGCATGGATCAACCAAGGGATTATCGACTTGGGCAACGCCCGTGTCAACCCGCCGCAGCCTCACGTTCGCGAATGGACAAACCATTCAGCTGACGTTGTCACGCACACAGTCAACGTCATCGACCCCCCGGAAATTTATACACCGGTGGCCTTCACTTTCCCGGACCCGGATATGACAGAAGGCGGCTCATCTGGCAAAGCCCCTACCTGGTGGTGCCCGGGAGGGAGAATTCCCCACCGCAGTCACTTGGCGACCGGAAATGTTGGGGAAATCTTCGAAAAGCTCCTGCAACGAGGTGTCGTGATGGCCCACACACCGCCGCCAACGTACACTGAAAGGGAGTTGAATCACCCCATGTACTGTCGGTATCACGCCATTCTGCTGCACCCTACGGACAGATGTCCTGATGTCCGGGATTGGATCGAGGCCCTCATCCGAAAGGGGAAGATCGACCCGGAAGGCAATTCCATGGTCCTGGTGAGAGCCAGGGAAGCAGCCCAGCGGGAGATGGAAGAAAGCGACTATATGCGCTTCAAGAACCTCCAAGCCCCCGAAGCTGATGAACGAGGATGGCTCGTACCGCCGATGCCGTCCATAGCCGACGCTGAAGATGCGAGCTTGGGGCAGCAATTCAGGAACATATCCCTGAAAGAGCAGCCCACCTCATGATACAATCAAGAGGATCTGGATATGACAGAGGGCGGCTTCTCTGACGAGGCCCCTGCCCTGTGGTATCCCGGATGGCGAACCTCCCGCCAAAATCCTTTCGCGACTGCGAGGACCGGGGAAATATTCGAAAAACTCTTGCAGCAAGGCTGTGTAGAGGCGCATAGGCTGCCGCCAACATACACGGAGAGGGAAATCAATCACCCCATGTATTGCAAATACCATGCCATGCTGCTGCACCCTACGGACATGTGTCCGATTGTCCGAGATTGGGTCAAATCCCTCATCCAGAAGGGAAAGATCGACTCGGAAGGTAACCCGATAATTCAGTCCGAGGCCAGGCAAGAAGCCCAGCAACAACCTCCTCGGCGAAAAAAAGGGTCTCGACGACACCAAGTCTCCCCTCCCCGCGAGCAAGCTTTGGAAGACGGGAGCATGGGGCAGCGCCCCGGAAAATCGCCCCTAAGCTCAGCACGCCATCAAGGGAGCGGCAGCCCGCCAGGGCCGATACGGCTACTTAGGCGGCAAGATGAAGACCGCAGGGGCAAGAAGCCGGTGACAGAGCCAGCCGCCCCATAGCCAAGCCCCTATTGGGTCGAATTTCAACAACTGCCGCCCGAGATAATCGAGCAGGCAATTGACTCCACTTTCCAGCATCAGCAAGATGAAGCTGGCTGGACGATGGTGGCGTCCAGAATGCACACTCTGTCAGCGTTCCCTAAGAGGGGAAGGTCGCACGGTCGCCCTGGCCGGGAAACTACCCCTCAAGCGACAGAACAAGCCAAGCCGCTGACGCCACTCGAAATGGCGCGTGCGGTGCAACAAGAAAAGAACCGGCGCAAGAACATGAAAAGGCGCCTAAAGAAGCAAGCTGAGCGAGAGGAGGCCGCGGAAGCTCCGGCGGAGCTGACTCCCCTCCAAGAGCTGCAGAAGCTCATCAATGAACTGGAGGAATACATCTCCTCCAAGCCCACTTGGGGAGTCCCTTTGGACAGATATATCCCGTGGGAAGAAATGGAGCGCAAAACAAGGCTTAAAAGCTGGCTCCACCAAATGCTACAAAGGGCTCAAGAAGGCGAGAAGCTGCCTCTGCCCGAAGAACTGTCCATCTTCTATAAGGAAGATGAAATCACTATCGAGAAGCTGGAAGAAATGCTGAAAGACTTCTCGTGCAACATGGTGTCGATACCGCCGCCAGCAAGCTTGCAATCACCAGCTGTTACGCCCCCTGTGGCAACATATCGGCGCCGCAACCGAGGCAAAGGAAAGGGCCGCGGACGAGGAAAGAAATCCTCCCCGTCCCTTAGCGAGAAAACCAGCTCGCCCGACCTGGGCAAGACTATCGTCTTCCGAGGAGAAGAGCCTCAGCCTGCCTCGGAAACGGAGATACGGGTGAACCTTTTCATCTTCGACCCATCTGACGAGGAAGAGGAGCAACAAGATATCGCCAGTGGGCTTTCCTGCCAGAGGGCCACCCAACCAGTCCTCTTCGTCCCGTCCGATGAAGAAGAGCGTGGGGGATGGGCGATCCCCAATAAGCCCTCCCACCGGAAAACTCCTGAGTCGGCCGTCCGGTCCACTCCAGCCAGAAGCGGCAAAGAAGAAACTGCCGCCCCAGAGGAGGATAGCCTGGGCTCGTTGTTCGAAGAAAAGCCGGACGAGCAGCCAGTGGTAAGACGGGTCAACCAATTCGGGCAACCGATAAAGGCCCTGGAGGATACTGTCCCGCCATTGGATCAAATCCGTGCCCGGGCTGACCGCAAAATCATACAGCATATGAAGCGGTTCCCGACCAACATCACCATATGGGACGCCATTGCCTGGAGCAAAGATTTGAGAATGGCGCTCGTCAAAATCTTGCAAGAGCCCGAGGTCTACGAAGCTGACGTGACCGAACTCCAGGCACAAGCCCTAGAAGCACTGGTGGCGGAGGTGACCTTCTCCGACAAGGATATGCTGTTGCCAACGCTATACCACAACCGTCCGTTGTACATACAAGGAAAAGTCAATGGGCACGAGCTCAACCGGATCCTGGTTGACCCCGGGGCGTCGATCAATATCATGCCTCTGAAGACTTTCAAGTCTCTGTATCTTACGCCCTACTTGCAAAGGGTAAATGACATCAGAATCGCTGGATTCAACCAGAATTCTGAAAACACCTTGGGAAAGGTGGAAGTACAGCTGGCCATGGACGGCCTCACTACTAAGGTCGTGTTTTACATCATCAATGCAAACACGTCCTACAAAGCCCTCCTGGGAAGACCTTGGCTCCATGAAAACCGGGTCATCCCCTCGACTCTCCACCAATGTATAAAATACATCAAAAAAGGAGAGCAGCATACGGTCTTTGCCGACCGGGCCCCGTTCCGCCCAAATGAATGCAACCTGGCGGACGCTCAGCTATACTTTGGCGAGCCTCCTAGCAAGCCAGCAACCGCGTCAAAAGGCAAGGGAAAACAAAATGCCGACGCAAATCCAGCAAGCCAGGATCAAGAGGAGGAGGAGCTCTTCACGGTCAACAAAGACCTCCTTGAAGCTCACCAGCTCAGCCGCCACGCCGAATCCACCACGCCTGGGCCAAGTTGCCCAGAAAGGCGCGAGATCGACTATGAAGCAAACGCCATTGGCGAGATCATTAACCGAAGCATCTCCTTGCCGCCTGCGTATATGCAACTGCCCTTCCATAAGGAGGAGCAATGGGTGGAACGACTAAAGACATTCATTGTCACCCATTACAGAAATGACAGTCTCGAGGAAGGCGAGACGCCGAAGCCGATTATCTTCTACAAAGGAGACCCGCTTCCATATGGGCCCTCCGAAGACGACTTCGGCTGGAGTCAAATGACTCAAGTCGACCCAGAGCCCGTCCAACAAATGGACGACATGCCCGAGCACATCAAGAAATTGTGCCAAAGGCAAAAGATTACACAAATGCAAGATCCCTCCCGACGGGAGTACTTCCACCAGCTGTGGTACCCAAAGCAACTCCGAGGGCAACCCCCCTATTGTGCAAAAGACACTCGGGGGTTGGGCTATGGTCAGACGGCGGAATGCGAGGCCTACTATACGGTCAACACCGTTGGGCTCGCGCCCTCATCTAATCATTGCCCTTCCGATGGGCGATCTCCTACCCCCGCTACAAAGCCGCAGCAAGGGGAGGCCGCCCTCGTCTTATCAAATGGGGCGTCATGTCAAGAAGCGCCTCAAAGCGAAGGGGGTCACTTCTGGCCGATCACAGAAGAAGGCTTCAAATACTATGAATATCTTCCAAATAATGTCACGTTTATTTAAAACGTTGCACTACGTAATTTCTTAGTCAAAATCAACCAAATTTTCGACGAACATTAACGAAATATCTTCCAAATATTATCCTTTAATTTTTAATAACATAAAATCAACAAACAAGTTATGTTTCACATCAATTTAATCCACCTTAAGTTAATTCACATTTAAATCAATTAAATAAATGAAAACATTACCTTAATTCATGTAATTCTAATTTAAAAAATAAATAACGAAAATGTTTAAATAAATAAAATTAATAATTCTAAAATACTGAAAAAAATGGGAAAAACATTTAAAAATCAATAAAAATGAAATAAATATCAACAAAATTCCAAAAAAATAAATGCATGTTTGCAACCATGTTCTCTTTCATGTGTAATTCATTTCATTCAAATGTGAGTCATATTCTCTTGTTTCTAAGGGTTTGTCTGATGGTTAATCAAGGGTATTCAGCTTGTGCTGATATAATAACACTAGCTACGGTAGTGGGGGAGGTCAAATGAACTAAGCAAGACCATGTCCATATAAATAAATAAAAATCCAAATAAATCAAATTCAAAGATAAAATTTAAAACTTTTTAAATGTTAAAAAAATAATTCTCACAAAGATGGCGACTCCACTGGGGACCTCCCTTCCCTTCATCTCTCCATCAGACAATACCCTAACAATAAGATGTACTCACATTCTAATTTTATGCAGGTCATAACTCTGCAATGGCGGCTGCAACTCACACTCCAGGTGTGGTCTTTGGCCCACTTGTGGTCCAGGACCACATAAGAAATGGCTACCTCACAGCACCAACCAGATTTGGAGCCTTTCCCCAGTGGTGGAGTCTCCATACTTCTTGGGCGTAATACCGGTTGTACTACCTGCCACTTCCAGGCCCATGAAGCAAACAAAGCAAAGGAAGAGCCTCAAGCTCGGGAGGCTAATCTGATAGAAAGTTTACAACCTATGCTATCAACTTCACCAACACTCCAACTACTAGAAAGAACAGAAAGCGCAAGTCTGGCAATAACCCACAATTCGTGGCATTTCAAGTTCTGGAAAGACTGTCCGCATTGGCGAGCTCCGGATCCGCCTGGACGACAGTGAAACCATGATGATATCGGAGCGGCATGTGGCTACCATTCCGGTAAGGATCAAATTCGACATACTGCCTAAAGGGCGGCAGGACAAGCCAAGCTTTAAAGTAAAAGATATGAAGAAACAATGAAGGAAAGCTGAAACCAAGGACACAATTTGACGACATTGGCTTCAAGAAATACAAAGCCAATGCTGGAAATGATGGACATATAGCCCGCCTCGTGTTAAGCAGGTGTGGGTTACCAAAGAAAAAGTTCAAGAACTCAGAAGGACAAAGGCCCTAGAGTCTCTAATAGGGCGAAAGAATGTAAGAACAATCATGAAGCAAGACCCAACAAACTGGCAAACCTTCGGGAGAGAAAAGTCCAAGAAAGACAAAGGGAGTCTTCCAAGAGTCTCGAACTAAAGAATGCACCCCTTCTTTACCGTTGATCTGCAAAGAGGATCTAAAAGGAAAGGGGTATATCAAGAAAGAAGACAAGCAAGCCCGGAGACAGGGCGAAATTTCAAGTCAGAAGAACACAAGAGGGATGATGATGTCCCTAGAAAATCAGTCTTCCAGCGCCTGGGTGCCGCTGTACGCCCTAGGTAGAAGAAAAGAAGAACAGTGCAAATCACTGAAGAAGGCATGCGCATATACACATGTTATGCCTCTAACATCAATCTGCCTGTAATAGCTGACCAGGCAGAAACTTCAAATATGGAGCAGCATCCCACAGTGTCTAGTCACAGAAGAGAGCAGCCCGAGCCTGGCTTGACCGGGTAAATGTGGAAGTGGACTTACCACACCAAAATGAAGGAGACATGGGGGCTGTCGACATTGCCACCACATCAAATCACCCTCTGGATCAGGTCGACCTGCTGGCATCCCTAATATCAGGGTACCCTCATTGCCAAATTTAGAAATGGTAATGCAAGAAAATCAAAAGCTAAAGGCTATGTTGGAAAGCCTTATGCAACAATTGGAAATGGCAGCGCCACTGCCACCACTACAGCCTCCGCAATAGGCACAACAGAAATTAAACCTCAGCAACTTCAACAAGCAAGCCAACCAACATTGCCTACAGTGACACCCCAGCCTGGGAAGTGCTACCAAGTACACCCCGTACAGAATTCATGTTTAGGCAACCAAGGAGAATCCAAATTCATGCCATGAAGAAACTCAAGAGGTGCATGTTGCAGAACAAAGGCATGATGCGCCGCAACTGAATACTACATTTGAAAGAACAATGGTCTCTCAGAGGCCATGATTGAACAAATATTGAAGCAAAGATAGCTGAGCAGAATGAGGGGCCTACCACCTATGACCTATATAGGGTACCATACCCTGTACACCATCTCTTCAAAAAGCTCCCAAGAAACACCAAAGGTCCCTAAATTTTCAAAATTCAATGGGGATGGGTCACCTCATGAACATATAGCTCATTACATGAGCAGCATGGCAGAACTGGCAACTGAAGAGTCATATCTTTTAAGGTACTTTTCAAACTCACTTACTGGGCCAGCTTTTCAATGGTATGCCCGGTTGAAGCCCGACTCAATAGTTGGTTGGGAAGATATGCAAAGGAAATTCTTTGAACGCTTCAGGATGATAGAAAGAAGAGTCACCCTAGCAGAGCTTATATCTCTAAAGCAAAACAAAAGTGAGTCTGCTCTGGACTTCATCAAAAGATGGCGTGACATGAGCATGAAATGTGAACAACCACCGGCACATGAAGATGCGGTGAAACTATGCCAAAGAAGTCTGAAGCCAGAAATCAAGGAAAAGCTCCTAGGGGCCAATATCCGGACATTTGAACATCTCAACAGCACAGTGGCAGAGATAGAAATCTTCTTTGCCGAAATCCCACTTCTTCATATGGAAGGGGTAAATCTCCTAAAGACGAAAACACCGGGTCACGAGAAGTAAATACCGTGGACTTTTCGGCAGCCCTGAAGAAAGCTGGGGGCAAGGGAGATACCCCCGCCTCTTTAAATTCAAAGAAAGAAGAAAGAAGATTAGCCCCCACCTTAAGTGAGAGGCTCAACACCCCTTACTCATTTACCAGGGAGCATACAAGAGAATTGTTGGACATATGTCTCAAGAGAATCTCATGACACTCCCAGAGCCCAAGCGTCCAGAAGAAGCAGCAATGGTGGACAAGCCCAATTATTGCCTATATCATCGCGTGCTGGGTCACGCTCTAGAAAATTGCTATCTGTTCAAAAATCGGGCAGAAAAGCTAATTCAAGCAGGAATTATTGACATGGCTGAGCACTTGGTAAATCCACCAAAGCCACATCAAAAACCAAAACTCACGTTCTCTGCAACGTGATCCATGTTATGGCCCAGGCTAGGTCCTAATGAAGGCCAAGCACAAAATGGCGCAGGCTAGATAGCTAGATGAGCTGTCCAGAGTCGCTGCATATCACTCCCGAGGGAGGTAGTGGAAGGTCCTATACAAGTAAAAGCAAGCTGGACCCTGATGAATACAAACAAGAGGCCAGCCCCTAAGAAACTCCAAAAGAAAGAGGAACCTAGAAAGTCATACCTCGGTGGCGTCGCCCCACCTAAGGAAACAGCAAAAGAAGCAGTCCTCCAGAATGGCAGTCCTCCAAGAATGGCAGTCTTGAAAAAAAAAAAAATCAAAAGAAGAATGAGAAGAGGAAGAATCTGCTGTTGAAACAAATAAGCCAATGCCCGCAGTGGCAATGAGTGAGAAACTATCTCAAACACCAATTAAGGAGGGGGCAAAAGGTTTGGTACCCTCGGAGCTGAACAACTTCCTCTAGAAAAAAAGAATGAGAGCATAAATGGGCAACAATGCCGCAACCCTCCCTCCACCACAGCCATGCAAGGGTTCAGCAAAATGATGCCCCTTAACAAGGCAAACAAAGGCAAAGAAATAGTGGGCATCTCCAAAAAGAAAAGGAAAATTCACTGTCAATAAAGAAGCAACAACGACATTAAAGCTCAGCATGCAGTTGGAGGATCCTGAGCGAAGGCCATTATAGCGGCATAGGCCCATTGTCAAGCTTGGAACTAATGCCATCAGCCAAGTAATAGAAGTTGGCATACCACTGCCATTAATCCTATACAAACGACAATCCACAGGAGGTCCACACACTGGAGCCTCTAAAAGTCTTTTGTGGCCTACCATGCTGAAGGACATCCAATGGTGTTCTATAAAGGGAAGCATGTACCCAAACAGCCTCCAAATGATTTTGGCTAAAAGATGCCACTAAGTTGATGGAAATGGTCAAAGATCTGAAAGACATGCCAGAACATATAAAGGTAAAATCTCAGAAGCAAATATTCAAGTTCAAAGTCAAACAAAAGTCCAAGCTCTATCAAGCAATGTGATACCCCTACCAATGTCAGGGGGCAACCGCCATTCCCCCACAATGACATAAGAGGTCCCAGATGGGAGTCTGCTATGTTGCAAACATTGTCAACATAAAGCTTCCAATAATTGAAACAAGGATGGATGAGAATGTGCCCAGATGGACGAGGATCTCTCCACAAATGAAATAAGAGTTGTTCAAAATCCCAAAGAAAATTCAAGAAAAGGTTTATCCTTCCGAGAACAAGAATGGAAGGTATCAACTCTTACATAAACTGACAAAGAAAGGAGCCCCTTCATATGGGATGACAAATGTCAGAAAATCCTTGACAAAATCAATATTTGCTCAATCCTCCTATGTTGGGGCCCCTATCAAGGGCAAGCCTTAATTGCGGCCATGTGTGCATCACTGGGGGTATTACTAGCTTTAAAAATGAAAAAAAAAAGAAGGAAAAAAAGAAGTGAGAAGAAAGAAAGGGAAAAAGGGAAAAGAAGAGAAAAAAAAAAGGGGGGCAGCGCATGGCAGAGTGCTTAGCAACCCATCCAGTGCCAGAAGACTCCCCTCTGAATACAGAATTGATTGATGAGGAGGTGCTCCCTGCTCAAGAAACTTATGAAGCACAAGAAACTCGATGAATATTGACAATTACATTTTGATTGGCTGCATGAGCTTCTCTGAAGGCTAGGGGCACATCAACAAATATGGCAGGGGCAGGAATTGTCTTCGTGACCCCAAAAAAAAGGGATATTGCACTATTCATGCGCTCTTACAGAATCCCTGACAAATAATGAAGCAAAATATGAAGCCCTTATAGTCGGCTTGGAAATCGCTCCTGAAATGGGCATAAGATGCATTGAAATATTTGGCGATTCATTGATAGTCGTCAGACAAATGTTGGGCATTTTTGAAGTCCGAAAAGAAGAATTGAAAGCCTATTTTGAGGCAGCCACAAGACTCAGCGACAAGTTCTACCAATTCAAAATAGAACATGTCAGAAGAAGTCAAAACTCTCAGGCTGATGCATTGACTGAACTCGCATCTGCCCTTAAATTCTCCTTGAAAGGTGAACTGGGAATTACCATAAAAAATAGAAGATTGCTTCCGAGCACTCTGAATCGCCATGATGGGTTGACAACCTTTGAGGGAATGCACTGGAAGAAAATGAAAGTCAAGAAAAAGATGATTGGCGTATTCCTATCATCAAAATAAAAAATGGTTGGCTACCAGACAAAAGAGGGGAGTGAGTGCAAGTGCTGCGAAGAGCTGCTTCCTACAAATTGATAAATGACACATTACATAAGTTTACACCTGAAAATGACAAGTCGGTACTGCTGAGATGCCTCTCTCCGAAAGAAGCCAAAATGGTCATGCGGGAGGTACATGCAGAACTGTGTGGAGCCCACCAATCTGGCTCAAAAGGAAATGAAAATCAACATAAAAGCAAAGGCTTTTATTGGCCAACCATGTTACAAATTGCGAGCGGTTTGCCCGAACTTGCCTCCAATGCCAGGCCTATGGGTCCGTGCCAAGAAAGCCTTCAACAAAACTGTATGCAAGCTCATGGTCAAGTTGGTAAATGGCCAAAAGCGCGATTGGGACGAAAAGATGCATGAAGCTCTATGGCCTATCGCAACATCTACAAAACTCCTACAGGATGCTCGCCTTTTCCCTAGTCTATGGGACCGAAGTAGTTATCCCTGTTGAAATCAAGCTCTCATCTTATAGGGTAGCTCTCCACTACGGGCTCTTACGGACGAGGAGAGTGAAATTGAAAGGCGGCTTGAAGAGCTGTCAAATTTGGAAGAAAAGCGTTGGTTGCATACCAACGACTTCAAAATTATCAAGCACGGATGTCCTGCGCTTTTGACAAAGCCAAAACCAAAAAAAAAGAGCTAAAAAAAATGAGGGGAGATCTTGTCATGGTCAAGTAAAAGGACGTCATGGCCTCCCAACCCAAAAGCAAATTCATAGCCAATTGGCTTGGCCCATTTGTGGTCGACAAAGTGTTTGAAGGTGGCGCCTACGCGGTAGTCGACCAAAAAGAAAATGTGATGTTTTCGCCTCTAAATGGCAGACACATGAAATTGTACCACACTCCTGAGTGTGAGTACGTCCACACAATGCAACAGATGGAACCGACTTTGGTACACACTGAGGACATAGAAGTGATCTCGTTGCAAGATCTTCTAAATGAATGAAAAAATAGAAGAAAACAAAGAAGAAAGGAAAAGAAAAGGGGCTTAAAAACGAGGTGCCCCGGGCAGACTTGATCCATTATTCTGTTGAGATGGATCAAGGGCAAAAAGGCCTAAAAACCGGCTAAGGTGAAAACCCGAAAGGGCGCTTCAGGCAAAAATGGGAAACCTGCTGCATGAAAACCCGAAAGGGCGTGCAGGCAAAAGAAAGAAGGGGCTAATTGTGGTGAAAACCCAAAAGGGCATCACAATTGGTATATCAAAAAAAAAATGAAATGATGATGAGGGTACTCTCTCGACCTTCTTAGAACGAGATCGAGTTACCCCGCATTCCTTGTAAAAGGAAAGACACAAGAGTTGTCAATGACGAAACAACCCCTAAGTTCATTCAAATGAATAATCAAGTCCAGGGGGCTACAACCGAGACAACGATGATTGTGTCATTCCGCCCTTATAAGAAATGTGGGAACTCGAACTCTGCTCGAAGAGAAGAAAGAGAGGGAGGGAGAACCCAAATACAAAAAAGAAAGAAAGAAGAAAAGACTCTCATCCAAAAAAAAAAGAAGAGAAAGTCAAATCAAGCTTCTTTGGCTAACAAGCCGTCAAGGCCAGTCAAAAAGCTCAAAATCCAGACCTCTTGGCTAACAAGCCGTCAAGGCCAGTCAAAGGTCGAAACCCATGTCTTTGGCTAACAAGCCGTCAAGGCCAGCCAAAAGTCAAATCTCAAGCTTCTTTGGCTAACAAGCCGTCAAGGCCAGTCAAAAAGCTCAAAACCCCGACCTCTTGGCTAACAAGCCGTCCAGGCCAGTCAAAGGTTGAAATCCATGTCTTTTGCTAACAAGTCGTCAAGACAGTCAAAAGTCAAATCTCGAGCTTCTTTGGCTAACAAGCCGTCAAGGCCAGTCAAAAAGCTCAAAATCCAGACCTCTTGGCTAACAAGCCGTCCAGGTCAGTCAAAGTTTGAAATCCATGTCTTTTGACTAACAAGTCGTCAAGACTAGTCAAAAGTCAAATCTCGAGTTTCTTTGGCTAACAAGCCGTCAAGGCCAGTCAAAAAGCTCAAAATCCAGACCTCTTGGCTAACAAGCCGTCCAGGCCAGTCAAAGGTTGAAATCCATGTCTTTTGGATAACAAGTCGACAAGACCGGTCAAAAGTCAAATCACAAGCCCTAGAGGAGCCTTAATCCTCTAAACATATTCACGGCTCTCAGGGAAGCCTCTAATTCCCTACCATACACAAATCTAACTTCTCAATTCACGGCTCTCAGGGAAGCCCTAATTCCCTTACATACACAAATCTAACTTCTCAATTCACGGCTCTCAGGGAAGCCCTAATTCCCTACCATATACAAATCCAAATTCTCAAATCCTACGGCTTTCAGGGAAGCCTTTAATTCCCTACCGCTCATAAACCCAAACCCTTGGCCAACACACCATCAAGGTCGGCCAAGTCGGCCAAAATCCAAATCCAAATTTTCACGGCTCTCAGGGAAGCCTTTAATTTCCTACCATACACAAATTCAAATTCTTACGGCTCTCAGGGAAGCCTTTAATTCCTTACAAAAAAAGAAAAAAGGAAAATAAAATAAATAGAATAAATAGGGGCTTAAAAAGGAGGTGCCCCGACGGACTTGGTCTACCACTTCATCGTGATGGATCAAGGGTAAAAAGGTCTAAAACCCAGCTGAGGTGAAAACCCGAAAGGGCGCCTCAGGCAAAAATGGGTAAACCCCTCAACGCGAAAACCTGCAAAGGCGTGTCGGAAAAAGCTAGAGGGGGCCAATCTTGGCGAAAACCCGAAAGGGCGCTGAGGTTGGTAATGTGAAAAAAAAAAGAAAAAAAAAAGAAGAAAAGCAAAATCTGTCAGCCACGTTGTTATGGACATTCCCTATCCATAATGGCCGGCCAAGTCAAAATTTACATCTTTTGGCTAACAAGTCGTCCAGACCAGCCAAAAGTCAAATACGTGCCCGAAGGAGCCTCAATCCTCTCACCCAAATACGTGCCCGAGGGAGCCTCAATCTTTTCACCCAAATACGTGCCCGAGGGAGCCTCAATCCTCTCACCCAAATCACGTGCCCGAGGGAGCCTCAATCCTCTCACCCAAATACGTGCCCGAGGGAGCCTCAATCCTCTCACCCAAATCACGTGCCCGAGGGAGCCTCAATCCTCTCAACCAAAATACGTACCCGAGGGAACCTCAATCCTCTCACCAAATACGTGCCAGAGGGAGCCTCAATCTCTCACCAAATCACGTGCCCGAGGGAGCCTCAATCCTCTCAACCAAAATACGTGCCCGAGGGAGCCTCAATCCTCTTAGCCAAAATACGTGCCCGAGGGAGCCTCAATCCTCTCACCCAAATCACGTGCCCGAGGGAGCCTCAATCCTCTCAACCAAAATACGTGCCCGAGGGAGCCTCATTCCTCTCAATCAGAATACGTGCCCGAGAGAGCCTCAATCTTCTCATTTAAATCATACGCCCGAGGGAGCCTCAATCTCTACATCCAAATTGTGCTCGAGGGAGCCTCAATCCTCTCATCAAAATTATGGCCCTAGAGAAGCCTTAATTCTCTAACACAAGCATGTCATGGCCCCAGAGGAGCCCTAATCCTCTCAAAGTGAAATACCTCACGGCTTTTGGGAAAGCCTTAAAACCCCTGTTATCAATAAAGATCACATGTTGATAGTGAAACTCAGAGGCACAATGTATTAACAAATAAAAGTCTTAGTCCCAAGATAGGCCCTTGGGATAGCCCAAAAAAAGGAGAAGTCAAAATGAATGGATAGCATACACTGATACTAAAAACAACATTTCTCAAGCAACTCTGTGCTCCGGTGTCGCCTGCCCTCAGAGGTCAACATGTGCAAAAGAATGGTACAAAGGGCTCTGTTATGCATAAGCGAGGTCGTCATTTCACGCCGATTCATGGCTTGCACGATTTTCGTAGAAGTTATAGCAGCCTCTGCTTGCAAAAAGCCAGCTGGGTCTCCAAGATCTTCAGCTCCAAGCAATCTCTTCCAAACGTCATGTACCTGATCCAATTCTGCAAGATCCCGACAACAGGAGATCAGATTTTGCCACAAAGGAACGAGGAAAAAAGAAAGGATAAAGCAGCTTATCAGAAGATATATCACAGCAAAGTCAAATTCTCAATGCATAAAGTAAAATTTCGGCATTGTTGTCACGTGATGATGGTCATTGGTACCGCAAGCTCAAAAGAAAGTGAAAGTTTACTGCAAGTATGACACAAGCTGTGACGTATCAAATTCACAAGAATCAAATCTCCAACATGGGTCTCAAGAAAGTCAAAATGGCTGAAATGAATTGGCAGAATGAATGAAATGAACCCTCTGAAGGGCAATATGTGCTAAAATATAGCTGGAAAGATTCACACGAGACAGTCGCCCTATGTTTCACTCTCGGACGCCAGTCTCGTGGGGGGCATTTGTTGTGCCATATTTTTTGGTCTGACCTCCCACGAGGAAGAAACGAAGAAAGAAAACGGAGAAGATAGAGAAGGGGGAGGGGAGACACTGATGGAGCCGGCCACACCCTTTCCTCCTCAACCGCGGCAGCAGAAGAAAGGAGAGGAGGTGGGGGGTCCCTGCGCAGGGTCCCTTGCCCGCTGCTGCAGCCAGGGCCCAGAGCCGCCGCCGTGGCCTCCTCCCTTCTCCGCCGCCGCTCGCGGCCTCCCCCTGCTCGCCCGCGCTGCTGCCTGTGCCTGGCGCCACCGTCGCTGCCTCCCCTGGCCGCCGCTGTTGCTGATGGCCCCCGCCGCCGCCGCTGCTTCAGCCGCCGTCGCCGCTGCTGTCGCTGCTCGTTGGCAGGAAGAGGGAAGGAAGAGGGGGATCGCGCTGCTCGCCCTCCTCCCCTGCTCTGCTTCGCGCAGACCAAACCAGGCAAGTCCAAACCAAAAAACGGAAAGGGAAAATAGAAAGAAAAAAGGAAAGAGGGGGGCTAAAACGCAAATGATCAATGGGAAATTTGCACAAAACCCCCCAGAAAACTGTACGGAGCTCCGGGGAGAGCGCCAAACCTTCCGGCCGGGCGTCTTTTGCCCAGCCACTATAAAAGGAAGGGGGCGCCCCAGGCTAGGAGGAGGATTTCTGAGTTTGAAAACCAGAGCAAGCTCTGAGAAGACTGCAAGGCGGTCTGAGAAAAGGGTCTGCAAGGCAGCCCTAAAAAAAAATATCGTGCAAGGCGCGATTTTGGCTATTTTCAAGTCCGGAAAAGGTCTATGGGCTTCCTTATTGGGCCTAAATTCCTTATTGGGCTTGAATTTCATATTGGGCCTGGATTACTTATTGGGCCAGACTTGTACTTTTCACAGTTAATTGAGACATCTTGTGCTTATTGGGCTGATATTTGACGAATTATCTTGTGTGATTTATGGGCCTAGTGGACTATTTTTCAAAGCATTTAATCATGCCTTATGTGAATTATTCCATGTAATGTCACGTTTATTTAAAACTTTGCATACGTAATTCCTTAGTCAAAATCAACCAAATTTTCGACGAACATTAACGAAATATCTTCCAAATATTATCCTTTAATTTTTAATAACATAAAATCAACAACAAGTTATGTTTCACATCAATTTTAATCCACCTTAAGTTATTCACATTTAAATCAATTAAATAAATGAAAACATTACCTTAATTCATGTAATTCTAATTTAAATAAATAAATAACGAAAATGTTTAAATAAATAAAATTAATAATTCTAAAATACTGAAAAATGGGAAAATACATTTAAAAATCAATAAAAATGAAAAAATATCAACAAAATTCCAAAAAAATAAATTGCATGTTTGCAACCATGTTCTCTTTCATGTGTAATTCATTTCATTCAAATGTGAGTCATATTCTCTTGTTTCTAAGGGTTTGTCTGATGGTTAATCAAGGGTATTCAGCCTTTGTGCTGATATAATCAACACTAGCTACGGTTAGTGGGGGAGGTCCAATGAACTAAGCAAGACCATGTCCATATAAATAAATAAAAATCCAAATAAATCAAATTCAAAGATAAAATTTAAAACTTTTTAAAATGTTAAAAAAATAATTCTCACATCCTCCCGTCTTGGGAGCCCAGTGAAAGATAGGCGCTTCATCATTACACGCGCAGCCATGGAAACGTCGGGGGAGCGCTTCTGGCGCAAGGAATGAGGAGGGGCAAAGAGCAACGCTCTACTACCTCAGCAGGATGCTGGTGGGTCCGGAGCACCGATATTCCCCAGTGGAGAAAGTATGCCTGGCATTGATATTCGCCGTCAAGAAAATTACGGCACTATCTGCTAGCCCATCAAGTCAGCCTCATCTCGAGGATAGACCCACTAAAAGCTCTCCTCACCCAACCTGTGTTGTCAGGAAGGATGGGAAAATGGGCCCTTCTCCTCATGGAGTTTGATATCACCTTTGTCCCAAGAAAAGCAATCAAAGGGCAAGGTATGGCGGATTTCCTGGCGGCGCATCCGCTCCCAGCAGGCTCTCCCCTCGAGTTCAAGCTCCTGGAAGAGGAAACGCTCTCATCCCCTCACGGGGAGGGGACCCAACAAAAAGAAGTCCCCATCCAAGAAAGTGGAAATACTCTCGCCATAGAGTTACCACACTGGGAACTCTACTTTGATGGCGCTTCCCGGGTGCTCAAGCAAACTGACGGCACCACAACTTATACCTCCGGAGTGGGTATTGTCCTGGTGACTCCACAAGGGGGAATACTGCACAACTCATGCGCACTCATGAAGGCGTTGACCAACAATCAGGCTGAATATGAGGCGCTGATCGTGGGTCTTCAACTGGCATCAAATGCATAAAAGTCTACGGAGACTCGCAGCTGGTCATTCGTCAAGTGCTGGGGGATTACGACGTTCGAAAAAAGGAACTGATCCCCTATCATGCCAAAGTAATGAAACTCCGCGAGAGATTCTACTTGTTAGAAATCGGACATGTCCCTAGAGGGCAAAACTCTCAGGCGGATGCGCTAGTCAAACTGGCGTCTGCTCTGAAGCTCCCTCTTGAAGGGGAGTTGGGCATAACTGTCCGACATAGGAGGCTAATGCCCAGTGTTCTTGAGGACGGCTTCGACCCAGAAGATGCAGAGGTCAACGCCCTCGAAGAAGAAGCCGGTCAAGAAGAAGACTGGCGCCAGCCGATCATTCAAATAAAAAACGGTTGGCTGCCTTCAGATCGGGCCGAACGAGTCCGACTGCTGCGGCGGGCCGCGTCATATCAAATGATCGGGGACAAACTATATCTGCTTGTCCATGAAAAAGACAAGTCTGTCCTCCTCCGATGCCTCTCTCCCAGAGAAGCCAAAGTCATCATGCACGAAGTCCACTCTGGACTGTGCGGAGAGCCCATCAAGCGGGAGACAAGATGAAAATCAACATCAAGCTAAAAGGCTTCTTCTGGCCGACCATGTACACGGATTGCGTCCAGTACGCCCGTACGTGCCATCAATGCCGATCTTCAGTTTGGTGCCAAGAAAGCCGCCGAACGAATTGCATCCAACTGTCCCCACATGGCCTTTGCCGAAGGGGGAATGGACGTCGTGGGACCATTCCCACCATCCTCCGGCGGCACAAGTTTATCCTGGCAGCCACTGACTATTTCTCCCGATGGGCAGAAGCAATCCCCCTCCGGGAAGTCAACGGGGTAGCCGTTGCAAAATTGTCAAGCAACACTGATTTACAGGTTCGGCACCCCTCATCGGATCGTATCAGATAACGGTACGCCCTTCAGAAACAAAACGATATATGTGTGGCGGCCAAATTCAAGATAGATTGGAGGACGTCAACGGTTTACAACCCTCAAGCCAATGGTCTGGCGGAAGCCTTCAACAAGACCCCGATAGACTTAAGAATACAGTTCACTGTATTCTTAAGGGTAAAAAGGTCAAAAAATTCGGCTGAAGTGAAAACCCGAAAGGGCGCTTCAGGCAAAAATGGATAACCCCTCAACGTGAAAACCTGCAAAGGCACGTTGGAAAAAGCTAAAGGGGGCTAGTCTTAGTGAAAACCCGGAAGGGCGTTGAGATTGGTAATGTGGAGGGAAAAAAAAAAGATAAAAGGGGGGACTTCTCCGTCCTTCATTCTATATTTACAAGATTACAAACCACCCTGTCAGGGTGTGATACAAGCCAGATAGAAGGCCAAAATGAAAAGGCCAATGTACAAACACTATATTGCAAAACAAAGGTAAGAAGGCTTCTTTCTCTTCAGCCGTTCAAACTCCTCGGTCTTGGAAGATACAGATCGGCGAAACTCCACATCATCCCTAATAAAAGCAGCCTCCTCTTCGGAGTCCTTGGCGTCTTCCCTGACCTTGTGATCCAGAGAAGATCTTGCCTCCTCAAGGTCGCGCTGCAGCCTGACGATATTCTCTCTCTGCAGCAATCTTCAACCTTCGCGTCTTCCGGCGTCTACGCACATCAGTAACCCGGGAGTTACGCTCATCGGCATCGCTAGTCAAAGAGCATATATCGCTCTCCAAAGTCTGGATCCGCCGGTTATAAGGAGCCCAGGCCACATTAGCATATTGGCGATATATTTTGCCCCAAATACTCTCAACAAAGCCCATCCAACGATCCGGGAGATTCCCGCATTGAAGGCAAGCATAGTTTTATCCTTCAACACCGCCTGATAGCTTCGATTGGTGGGGGATCTTTCGAATCTACTACTGCTCTTACTCGGCTGAGGAGAAAATCCCACAGGTCATTGTCCTCAGAACATGGACTTGGTTGATCCCTTGTGGGCCATTCTATGCCATGCCTAGATAAAGCTTCAGCCTCCAAGGGCGGAGATCCACCATCATCAAAGGGCAGCGGATTACCTGACACAAGTATCAGCCATCAACAATGGAAGACAATCAACCCAAAGAAAGTTGGCAAAATAAAAAAATGATGATGAAGTGAAAGGATGAAATCCACTATCTCACCGGATGAAGAGTTTCTTTCCTCCGCCTCCATCTCAGGATTTATGGGCCGAACTGAATTTGACGGCTCACCATAAAATTCCTGAGAAGCGGGAGGAAAATCAGCCGAAAGTGGATCGAAACTTCTTCCATCAAGTGGCAAGGTGGACGGCTCAGAATTATGATTCATCTGTGGAAATTCCCATCGCATCTGCAGTATCTCCCACTTGAAATGCAGAATACGCCTGTGATTCCAAAAATGGACTCCTCAGGCTCTCCCAAGAAAGGAAAGGTGAACTGGTTGCAAAGGTGGACTATGAATCCATCATCCCCCAGGAGAAAAGCTGGTCGCAGAAAATCTGGCCATCTGAATATAAGAGGGAGAAAGTCAACATGAAAAATATGAAAGGAAACATCGTTATTAAAGACTGTATATTAGCTCAGAAAAGAAAGTCACCTGCAGGAGATGATCCCATAGCAAGATATTCTTCGATAGGCATCAGGATATAAGCCTCGGTAGGAACAAAAGAACATTGTTCTGTTGAGACTCCCAACTCGGCAAATGAAGAGGCACTGTTGCCGCCATCCGTCGCCGCTGTCTCAGGAAACCCCCCCACTGGGGTGGGGGGGGGGGGTGCGCACAGAGAAAACACCCCGAGGGGGGGTGTTGCGGCCTAAAAGGGCTCTGCGCCATGACCACCCCGTAGAGGGTGGCCCTGCGCACAAACACCCCTGGCGCAGGAACACCCCCGTTGGGGGTGTCCTGGCGGCAGAACCCCCTGCTGGGGGTGTCTTGCTGGGCGAGCTCCTCTTTGGGGCAATTTTTTTTTTTTGGGGGGGGGGGGGGTTCCTTTTATTGTTTAATTTTTTGGTGTCAAACACCCCCTCAAAGGGAGGGGACTCAACAAGAAGAATCCCCTATCCAGGAGAGCGGAAATACTCTTGCCATGGAGCTACCGCATTGGGAGCTCTATTTTGAGGGCGCGTCGCGGGTGGTCAAGCAAAATGACGGCACCACAACTTTTACCTCCAGAGCAGGCATCGTCCTAGTGACTCCACAAGGGGGAATCCTCCATAATTCATGTGCCCTCATGGAGCCATTAACCAACAACCAAGCTGAATACAAAGCATTGATCGTGGGACTCCAACTGGCCATTGAAATGGGCATCAAATGCATAAAAGTCTACAGAGATTCACAATTGGTCATCCATCAAGTGTTGGGGGATTACGATGTTCGGAAATAAGAACTAATCACCTATCATGCCAAAGTAATGAAGTTCCGTGAGAGATTCTATCTGTTTGAAATTGGGCATGTCCCTAGAAGCAAGAACTCTCAGGCAGACGCTCTAGCCAAATTGGCGTCCGCTCTAAAGCTTCCCCTTGAAGGGGAACTGGGTATAACCATCCGGCATAGGAGGCTGATGCCCAACGTCTTGGAGGATGACTCGAAAATTGTAGAGGTTAAAACCCTCGAGGAGGAAATCACCCAAGAAGAAGACTGGTCTCAGCCGATCATCCAAATAAAGAATGGTTGGCTGCCCCCAAACCGGGCGGAAAGAGTCTAGCTGCTGCGGCGAACTATGTCTTATCAAATGGTCGACGACCAGTTGTACCGACTTGTCCATGAAAAAGACAAGTCTGTCCTCCTAAGGTGTCTCTCCCCCAAAGAAGCTAGAGTCGTCATGCACGAAGTCCACTCTGGACTGTGCGGGGCCCATCAAGCGGGAGATAAAATAAAAATCAATATCAAGCTAAAAAGCTTCGTCTGGCCAACTATGTACGCGGATTGTGCCCAATACGCCCGCGCGTGCCATCAATGCCAGGTCTTCAGTTCGGTATCAAGAAAACCACCGAACGAATTGCATCTAACAGCCCCCACATGGCCCTTTGCAGAATGGGGAATAGATATCGTGGGACCTTTCCCGCCGTCCTCCGGCGGCCACAAATTCATCTTGGCAGCCACCGACTATTTCTCCCGGTGGACGGAAGCAATTCCCCTACAGGAGGTGATCATGTTAATGGGTCTATTGGGCTAATTTTATACCTTTAATCGTGCTCAATAAGTTTAATTACATACTATGTAACGTTTTTTTGATGCTCTTCACCAATTGATTTCTTAATTAAAATCACCATTTTCCTGCAAACTTTAATAAAATATTTCATAAACATTGTTGTTTAATTTACCATAACTTAAAAATAACAAACAAGTCATGTTTCATATCAATTTTGACCCACTCTAGGTTAATCTCCCTTTAAATCAAATAAAAAAAATGAAAATATTAGTCTAATTCACATAATCATAATTTAAATAAATAAATGACGAAAATAATTAAATAAATGAAATTAAGGATTTTAAAATAGATAAAAATAAGAAAATGAATTTAAAAATCAATAAAAATGAAACAAATATCAGAAAATGCAAAAAATAGATTGCATCCTTGCAACTTTATTTTCTGTCATGTACAATTCATTTCATTTAATTGTGAGTCACGCTTTTCTGTTTTAAGGGGGTTGTCTGATGGTTAATCAAGGGTGTTCAACCTTTGTACTGATATAATTAACACTAACCGAGGTTAGTGGGGAGAGGTCAAACAAACTAAATAAGACCATGTCTATGTAAATAAATAAAAACCAAGTAAATCAATTCAATGATAAATTTTAAAAGTTAAAAAATGGTTCTCACACCTGCGGACGACACAAAAGACAGTCGCCTCCGAGTCCCAACCAACTGGTCATAAGCGTCCTGATCCGGGCGGTTCCTGAACATGAAAAGGAATGGTGCCGAAGGGTTGGCGACACCAATATCCTGGCACAGTTCGGGTAACGAAAGCCCGCCCTAGGCGCTCAAATAGTGGGTCGCCAGCGCGATGCTTCTGTCGCGCGGGTATGCGCTGTCTGTCAAATCCCCCAAGTCGCAGAAAATGTTGGTCAAAGCAGCTGGGGCCAATGCTAATTACTTGCCGTCAGCAAGAAGACACGCTGGATATATGAGCTCTGGCCTCACCAACCCTTCCTCCCCAAATGGGAGGACAAATGTTCCCAGCCAGTATACAAGATAAGCTGCCAAATAAGTATTGTCCGGGAGATGCCTCAAATTCCAGCCTCCACCCTGAGGAGCGCACAAGTGGTTGTCCTCGAAATCTATAGACAATTGCATGTAGTTGTCTGGGTCATGGGTGTCTGAAGCAAACCCATCACAAAAGCAGTACAGGCCGTTGTAAAAGAAACGGACCCATGCGGTGAAGCTCACCCGCATATTTCCTCGAGAAGCCTTAGGACTCCGCTCTTTGCGCATCTGACTAAATCTCGCCAGACCTTCATTAAATATTTGAAGCTATAAGGCATGACATAGGAACCCGCGCCTGTGGAGTAGTCACGATGGAGGTCATCCAGACACACCTCCTCGTAAAAATGGCCAGAGATAGGAAGGCCAGAAATCCTGTGGAAAGTCGACAGGTCGAGAGATGTCTCCCCCTCCGCAGTGCCAAAGGTGTTAAACCTCCGTTGAACCTCTCTGCCAAGGCCTGCAGCAGCCCAAAATGGCATGGATAACTATATAAGGCAGCGGTGACCACGTGAAGAAGTCCAACTTGGTCCAGCATTTCATGATAATAATGCAGAAACCATTCGATCGTGCCAAAGCGGAAGTGATAGGAAGAAATCACTAACCACCGGTCATACGAGCTAGCGGCGCCCCCGCTCATAACCTGGTCGAGAAAACAAAGGCCGTCATAATCCTCTAGGGTGAATTGGCTACCAGAAGGCAATATTGAATAAAGTATGCCCGACAAAGGATGGTCCTGCCTTGTGCTGCCCATGAAGCTCCCAGATAGCCGGTGCAACTGAAGTCCCCCTGATGGGGCGAGCCAACTCGGAGCTATAAAGCCCCAACTGGTGCGTATCTGGAAACTGCACCTGCATGGGGTAGCCGAGTGGGAAACTGGGATAGTTGAAGCCATACATTCCCAACATACTATCCCGGCTTGCCAAGATGCCCCTCTCCAACTGGATCCATTCGGTCGCCAGGAGGTTGGCAGGGGCATCCCATCCCTCGGGAACGAACTTCTGGATAAATGGGAACAAATGTTTGTCCAGAGGAAAATGCTTGGGGTAGTCATCACCCCGCAAAGAGCAATAGATCCCATCATGGATGGCAAAATCGGCCGACTCCGCTCCGAGTTAGCCAACTCGGAGCGGAATCAGCCCATGCCGACCCGACTTGGGGGGGGGGGACACCCACCCACCCACGGGACTAGGTTTGCAAAGTCCACTGCACGACTCAGCCCGACTCCGGCCCGACTGGGGTCGGGATTGGCTGGGGCCGACCCAACCACCCGACCCGACTTCTCCATCCATGGATCCCGTCAATCTTGACGATCGAGCTCGGGTTCACCATACCCTCGTCCGGTGAGTGCTCCTTCACACACTGTGAAGCCTCGATCAAGTCCGAACATATTCTCCTTCGTGGTACTGCAAGGAGCAAAAGGAGGCATCGGGATGGCAGTGCGCCGGACAGTCCCCTCCTGCCTACGGGACGTATCGCTACTCTCTCCACGATGGCTCGATACGTGGGATATCTTCAAGCCTGCCATGCGGAAAATTGACTGTCAGAAGCAACGTTAATGCAACTAAACAAATATACACAAATGCAGAAAAAAAATGCAAGAGAGGGGGGAACGGGGCATCCGCCGTCGCCCCGGCTCCGACGGATATCCCGTGGGGGGCATTTGTTGAACCCGGAAAAAATGCTGGGATTTAAACAAAGTCGGGCAACAAACTCTCCCAGAAAAGTACAGAGTCTCGGGAAAAATCCCCGGACTCGTCTACTTCGAGCATCGGAGATAAAACGAGTTCGATTATATTTATTCCAATCCAATTTGGGATGTGGTTTTAATTGTGATAATTGGCAACGCAACAAGCTGAGCCATACCCCTCGGCTGGGCAAGGTCAATGTCAGTCCAAGTCCGACGTGATACACGCGTTGTGCATGTGTCCGGGTGATAAAGCAACCCGATGTTCAAAGACCGAAACAAACGGGGCTTCAAATAGCTCCACAAACGGATTTCGGACGGCGTCAAACGAGCAAGAAAGACCTCGGGGGCCCACCTTTATACCATGGGCCAACCGAACCACCCCCCGTGGGGTGGTTCTTGTGCAAAACACCCCCGACGGGGGTGTTTGCACGTTAAACCACCTCATACGGGGTGGTTCCTGCGCCAGACCACCTGCTGCGGGGTGGTTCCCGCGCAGGGACCCCCCCTGCGGGGTGGGTTCTGCATAGGAACCCCCTACGGGGTGGTTCCAGCGCCGGACCACCCCCAGCGGGGTGGTTCATGCGCAGGGACCCCCCCCCCTTTGGCACCTCAAATTCCTATAAATAGGGGGTGAAGGCCATGCAGAAAAGGCAGCATCTGGGGGAGACCTTCAGAGAGAGAGAGATTTGGTTTGTTGGAAAGCTTTCATGCGAAGGGGAGAAGAGGGAGAAAGGTACCTCTGGTTGACTGTCCTCTGTCCGTGCTCTAGTGAAAAAGACTGTGGGAGAAAAGACTAGGCGCTGCAGGTCTATATATATTGACCACGCTCTTTTGTAAATAAGTCTTTTCGTGTTTTAAAATAACACGTATGTGAAGGCATGATGATTGTAAACGCTTAATGGTGGCAAATACACCCCATTAAGGATATAAATGCAAATGTGATGAAAATATTTGAGGACAATTGTGGATGTCCAAAATACCCTTCATAACCTCTTAATATCGACAAGGTCTTTTAACAAACGTATCGTACCGAAGGTCTTCAAGTTCTTACTCGATGTAAATGAAACACCGACTCCGGTCGGTGGGGAATGGTCCAGTACATGATCACTCCAATTGCCTGATAACACGGGCGCGCGTGGAATATATACATACATACAAATGTTCGAGGGCTTAGGGCCTACACCGATGCACCTCATAAATATCAAACTCTGTTTATTGTAAACAGTCTGGCATGCCCATGCATAGATATACATGCACCCATATATTTCTCATATACAAAAAAGGGATAATATAAACATATCCATATATATACAAGAAAACCCACCCTTCCTGTAAGGTTTTGTTGACTATGATTGCTGAATGCTACTTTTTATAAAGTAATATTATAAAATTGTCAGCATGCAGGTTAATATTTCAACTTTGAAAATTTTAAAGTTATACGTTATTTCTATACGTAAAGACTAGTCTGCGTTTGCCTTTATTGTTCCTTCAATGTTTACTACAGTGCAATTCAGAAGCAGATATCTGAGAGTTCTGCTGCCAGGAAACACGTGGCAAATAATCTAATCAAGATCAGTCTTTCATACATGGAGGCAAAAAGGGTTTATGAGGTGGACACTCAGGCTGTCGCATTTTCAAACCTTTTCTATTTTTAAATGCTTGGGTTTAGCTTAGATTGAAAATGCAGTTTACATAAAAAAATACATCCGCATTACCGTTGTAAGACTTTAACTTTATGGCATTTCATATTTTCTCTCAAAATGTTTATTTAATTTGCATTAAGCAATTTGATCTCGTTGAATAGGGTAAATACCCAACAGAAAAGAAGCACCAAACTTCTGCTTTTGCTGTCATCTTAGACTGGGTGTGGGCCAGAGTTGTTGCTGCACTTTTGTGGCCATTACATGCTTTCGCAACAGTACTAGTCTATAAAAAGATTTACTCCGCCATTGGAATATCAAAGGTATGCATAGTCTTACAGTTATGCTTTATGTTCATCTATTTTAAGATGTTCCATTGTGATTAACAGATTTTCAGTGAAGTGCAGGCTGGTATAAGCGGTGGTGGGAGCCTTCCTTTGCATATTGACAGGTTCTTTGAGGTTAGGATCTTCAGTAATTGTTCATAATGACAGCATGTTTGGATTTTTAGTGACTCAAGATAATGTATTTTCCAGGCAATTGGTGTGAAGTTGCAGAATGGATATGGTCTAACAGAGACATCTCCTGTTGTTGCTGCTCGAAGACCTAATTGCAACGTAAGAAAGTATCTTTCTAGGAATTGCATCTGGTGTAACCTTTTCAGATTGTCATGCTTTTCTTTCATGACATAAATGTAAGGCTGCTTATGACATTTGTAATAAAGAATTACAAAATTGGTGATGGAAACAAGCAGCTTGACCAGATAATGATGGCAAGAATTCATTTTAGGAGAAAGGGATGGTTTAATGTCGGTAACTGATGAAGCGGGTGTGCAAAGCCCAAAACGACCAATTAGGTCAACTCCATGGGCCCGAGGTTGAGCACTCGGTCGGTCGAAGATGTAGGGATGGAAGCGAAGTCATCACGTCGTATAGCTGCTGAGGAGATCATGCGAAGAGGTCGGTCCCTCGGTGGTGCTCCCTAGGTCGATCCTTCGACGCCCAAGTTAGTGGTTGACCTTATAAGCAAAGGGAACCAAGAAGTCAACTAGAGAGTGTGTGTGTGAGAGAGGGAGACATGGGTGTCAAGGACCAGAGTCAGAGGCTTCGCCTACCTTCCCTTTGCTTGTATTTATCGCGCTAGATCTGTTCGACCAAGGGGCCACTGGTCGGGCGGCTTATAGAGGATGTGGGTGAACTTGAGGGCGTTGTTGCTGATGTCGAGGGTCGTGCCGAGGCCAGGCTGGTGGTGGCTAATCCTCTAGGGCGAGGACCTATCACCTGGCTCGTACTGTATGGTGGCTTGCCCACTGATGGCGAAGGCATGGAGGTGGCGAGGTTGAGGGAGTTGGAGACGGGGACGTTGAGCTTCAGCTCTACTGCACGGGAGATGATGTTGTTGTGGCTTCTACCGGGGATGGCACGTAATATGTTGCTGGCAGGGGTAACCTTACAGACAGTGAAAGCGGGGATGATGTAGTGGGTGTCGATGCTTGGGCATGCTTCTTCGATATCGGCCTTGGCAGTGTGGACGATGTCGAAGCCATGAAGGGCCTTGTAGTAGTCGACCCCCTTCATGGCGTGGTAGCAGTGATCAGCACTGAAGTGTGGCTAAGGTGAGGTTGAGAGCCTAAGTTGAGGTGAGGTCGAGGGCTCTTGAGCCCGTGCTTTTGGCTTTTCCCTTGTTTCTCCCCATGACCATCCTCGGGAAGTTCCCTCTCTTTTATAGACAGAGGGGGCCTACAAATGGCACCATTACTACCCCTGCCTGCATGAGTGTAGGCCATGCTTGTAGGCATGGCCCCACGGCATGGCATACGGGCCATGTCTTAAGGCTCGTCAACCCTCGTGGGGCCATGCGTGGAGGAAAAGAGGGGAACGTGAGGATTGTGAATAGCTTTGAGATGGAAAGAGAGGGAAAGAGAGGAATTTGATTTGGATTAGCATGGAGAATTTTGTAACGACCCTGGATATTTATGCCCAATAAGGCTCCATATCCAGACCCGCCTCCCGCGAACAGACCGTAGTCTCGCCAGGGATAACTCGCACAAGTGTCTAGTAAGAATATAAAAGATAACCACAAGAATATAAGACACAAGAAAGTACATGTTCTCATATTCATTCACAACACATTACATTGTCCCAATCAAGATTCGCCGCATCGGCAAATTGGGGCGAATCAGATTTTTCCTGATCCACCTCGATTCGCCAGAATCGGACCGATTCACATGGGAATCAGAAGGGAATTGGTCTGATTCGATGGGAATCGGGCGAATTGGGTTTGTCGGACCGATTCGATCCTATCTGACAAATCATGGTCCCAATACATTATTACATGTCTAAGAGAAAAAATACAACTATCTGGGGCATACCCCGAAGGAGCACAAGCTCACACTAACACGACTACAACTCAACTGCTGGTGGTACAAGTCTGCCACAACGCCATTGCGAGCCAACACTTAAAAAGAACTGTAAGGGACTGAGCCTCAACAAGTCACTGGCTCAGCAGGGACCTCCCTAAACGAAACTGGAAACTGAAGAGACCTCAACCCCAAAGGATCTCACTGGCAACACCGATAGCCAAACCACAACATAGTCACATTAAACATAATTCAACTGCAATTAAATAAAACTCACTATCTAACACAATATGCAGAAACTAAGGAAACCAAGAGGACTGGTACAGAAACACCAGACCACAACAACAATAGCAATACCTAGGCCACAAGTCTCTCGGGCAAATCTCAAACACAAGGGTAACAAGACTGGAAACAAAGAGCTAGTCCACTCTACCATAAAACCACAACACTCCGGAAGGCTACCCTCAAAAGGGTACAACACAACAAGTGGAAGGTCCTACGACATGACCTCTACGGACCACAACTCCACCTTAACACCTGAAAAGGCAACACCTGAAAAGTACTGGTACACAACGTACCACAACAAACGGGTACCCACGAAGGGTATATGTACCTACCACCACGAGGTATCACCACAAAATCTCAACACAACGGTGCCGGCAACACGACACACCACAACGAGTCAAACCATAACCGGTGAATCATTACTCACAAGCCATAACCTTTGGCAAAGCACGAGTCGGAAGGAACGACACCATCACACGGGAATGGATTATTGGTTCATGTCGCCAGTATCCAACCCGGACAACACAGCATAGAACTACCTCTCAGTCTCACAGTCACGGACGAAAGGTCCAACTGCTGCTCTACAACCACACAATAAAGTCAAAGAACAGAGGAGACCAACCAACACCACACCTGCAGACCACACAGCCGCAGGCCCATGCCTGGCACCTTTAGAGACTCTAGTCTGAGCTCTCTAAAGTGAGGCACTGGAAGCACATGACTAGTTGGGGACCAGTACGTCTACTGGTGTTCGTACTCCCAACCACGAGCACGCTACAAGCGACCGCACACCCACAAACACGACTCGCTGCCCATTGCTGTCTTTCCCTCCGCCGGACATACAACTCAAACACAGGAGTGAGGGTGTCCAAAAAGACGACAAAGACCTCTATGGTACACACCGTACCAGGACACGGCCTGGGCACAGCAAACACAACGTGCATGACTCACAAAGAACTTGGGGTACCAGATGTTGGAAATGCGGAATTTTGACTTAATTTCGAACTTCACCCCGGAGGGCTCTGTTCTCTTCTTTTGCCTTTTTTTGCGGGCGTGCCAGACTGTTTGCGGGAAACAGACAAAGGGATTTGATTTGCGAGGAGCATTGGGTGTAAACCCTGGTGCCCTCAAATTTTATTTGATTGATTTATTTTCCGCGTGCGCTCGCGTTCAGGGCGATTGGGGTGATCGTGTACTGGACTATTCCCCACCGGCCGAATTTGGTGTTTCATTTACATCGAGTATAACACTCGAATACCTTTGGATGCGTCATGTTTGTTAAAAGACCATATGCCGAAATTTAAAGGATAAAAGATGACAGATAAATTTCCACAGTTTATTCAAGCATGCATTTGTGCCGTTTACATTGATGCTTACAACGGGATATATGTGCCTCCGTTGGGCGTTTACAAGCGTACGATGATTACATCTCTGTCAACGACTGGGTGTTTGTGCCACCATCGGATGTTTACACGATACATCATTCTATTTACGCTCACAACGGGGTGTATGTGCCTCCGTTAGGCGTTTACATAGTTCAACGGTTACATTTGCGTCAACGACGAGGTGTTTGTGCCTCCGTCGGACAACATGCCTCTACGTATGTCGTTTTATGACACCGGAGGACTTAAACATGTGCCTCTACGTGTGTCGTTTTATGACACCGGAGGACTTAAACATGTGCCTCTACGCGTGTCGTTTCACGACACCGGAGGACTTAAACATGGAAATACTAGGAGTCATATGACAACCTGTGGCGTCTGCTTGCGGACGAGGCGTAGGACGGCTTGAATGCTGAAGGCAGACCACCGATGGATGCCAAGGACTTTCTCCCCAGCACGTGCGGCCTCTTTGAAGCTCGCGCACGGACCACGCTTTAAGCACGGGCTTGTAAGCGTGAGACAGGTGTTTAGGCCTGAAGGTGTCGGGGGCTTTGCGATTTTTTCGCACAAGCGGGGGGGGGGGGGGGGCTTCTTGCAATGGGGGTATGCCCCCCTATTTATAGGTTTTGTGGGGGGCATACCGGCAAGGGTACCTCGCCCGGCGGAGGCCTCGGGCGGCACGGGCGTCGAGGCAGACGAACCGGCGGGGGTGCTTCGCGAGCAGCCGGACTGGCGGAGGGGGCCGCCAGTCAGGTACCTTGACCGGCGCCCCTCCTGGCTGGCGGGGGGGGGGGGGGTGACCGGAGGCCCCCCCCCCCTTGCTGGCGGTAGGGGGTGACCGGCAGCCCCCCCCCCCCCCCCCCTGCTGGCGGTGGGGGCCGACCGGCGCCCCCCCCCCCGATTGGCGGGGGGCTAACTGGCGGCCCCTCCCTGTTGGGGGGGGGGGGGGGGGACCGAACCGGCGGCCCCCCTGCCAGGGGGCCGAACCGGTGCCCCCTGTGGGGGGGGCGAACCGGCGGCCCCCCTCACTAGCGGGGGGGGGGGGGGGGGGGGGGGGGGGCTGACCGGCGGCCCTCCTGGGGCCTCCCTTTGGCCCACCACCTATATATAATAGAGTGGGGCCTTCTTCTCTTCGTATTTTCCTGCGTATTTCCCGGGAGAGAGCTCTGTGGGCCTTCCGTGCCTGGTTTGTTGGTTGACGGCCGTGCCGCGCACGTGCACACGTGCGCCGCTTGTGCTTCTTCGGCCGTCCCACGTGCGTTTGTCCCCGTTTTCTGGAGGCACGTGCATTTGACTTCCCCAAACCCTTCGGCTTCGGGCGCGGCTTCGAACGTTGATCCGGACACGGGGTTTCTGGCATCCGGGGTACGTACTCTTCGCCGTCGACGAGCTTCTCGGGCATCTAGCTTCCGGGCCACTCCGGATTGACGCGAGCACTCGGGCTCGTTTGTTTCCGATGTCCGAGCGGGGGAGGATCGGGAGTTTGTCCCCGGTTCCCTAGGCCGCATTTGTCGCCTGGGTTTTGTTTTAAGCCCCGATTTTTTTTGAGTTCAACACCAGACTGAAGAGGCATTCCGGAATAGGCGCCGAACCAACAAACTCGGCAAACACACAAATTACGCCGATCATTTAACATAACCAAAAAAACTTATATCACGGTACATATACCACAATTAGCTCGTCACTGGTCATCATGTGACCTCCAAGCACCCATACATTTAAACACACGTGAACCACATAAACACATAGTAACCTTGCCTCTATAGCAACACACCCTACCATAAGGTACATTAACACATAATTAACATAATAACATAATTAACTCAACTTACTAACTAATCATAAGCTAATTCATTAGCCTAAGCATGCTTTACTAACATAAAGACAACTTAAACACCTTAATAGCATCTTAGAAAACCAGGGCTAGGTCAACACCAGACCTTCACAGCCCAACCATCACAAACACACCTTGGAAGCCAAATCGCAACGGACACAGACGTCGCCTTTAAGAACGCGACGACCTACGCCGACGCAATTCAAAGCTTAACGCGACAGGGCCCAGTGTCGCGACCAAATCGCGACGGCCCGATACGTCGCCTTCGGGCCAAACGGTTAACACCGATAGTCAAAAAGCAAATCGCGACGGACCACACCGACGCGTTCAACAAGAACACGATGGGTCGAGTGGTCACGTCCAGACCAGCCGGTCCAACACAATCAGAACACAAGAACGCGACGGCCCAAAGCGTCGCGTTCCAAACTAAAATGCGACGGTTCAGTCCGTCGCCTTCTCAGGCAGGCGATTGAACCCTTCTTCCTCCTCCAGAAGTCACTCCACACACACCATACACTCATACATAAGCTCATAAAACGGAAACTAAACTACCACATGCCATTCTATCATGCTCTTAAAAGTGTAAACCAATTGAATAACACAAAGAAAAGGGGAAATCTCCCTACCAACTCGAAGAATCAGTAGAACGCGAAAACCACCTCATCGTCGGCGCACCCACGCTCCGAAGACCTTCCTCGCTTGGACCCCGCACCGCACGAACCACCAGACGTCGGAAAACACTACAGAAGCTCCGCAGCAGCTCCCCCCTCACGCCGGACAGAGCTCCTCTACTCTGTCTGGTCGAAACATAGCAATTAAACACTCAGTCAAAATGAGGAGCTCTGTCCGGCCGAAATAGAGCAATTAAACACTCAGTCAAAATTGCGACGGAGGCATACGTCGCGTTCATAACACATTAAACGTGACAGACCAGACCGTCGCCAATCGCGCCGTGCCGCGGAAGGGCGGTTAGTGAATCGCGACGTAGGAAGGCGTCACGTTCAAAATGCGACGACATGTCCCGTCGCCTTCTTCACTTGAAAACCTGCAAGTTAATTGGGCTAAAACCTAAGGCCCATAACGTCCACGCAAGACACAAAGACCACGAACAAGGCTCTATGACCCCACATTGGCCAAGAGCATCACACCGGAACCATTAAAATACGGATCCGAACGATCGTGCCATTACATTACTATCACCTAAAAAGGAATGTCGTCTTTGACATTCAGAACAAAACTATGGCAAGCTGGACTATCACCTAAAAAAGGCAAAACCATATGCAGAACAGAACAAGTAGGATACACTTTCTCTGCACTTACTTTTCAACCCATTCTGTACTGACTGACTTAAACTGTTCATTTTTGTGCCGGTTCTGCTTTCTCCTTTCTCTTTAATTCATTTCACAACTGCTCTGCTTAGTTGCTGTGAGAATATTTTTTACACTTTAAAATTTTTAAATTTATCTTTTAGTTTGATTTATTTCATTTTTTCCGCATGCGTCTGTATTTTCAGGTGATTGGAGTGGTCATGTACTGGACCGTTCCCCACCGACCGGAGTCGGTGTTTCATTTACATCGAGTAAAACCCGAACACCTTCGATGCGATACGTTTGTTAAAAGACATTATGCCGAAATTTAAAGGAAATAGACGACAAGTAAATTTCCACAAATTTGCTCAAGTATATTAATTACATTTACATTTACGCCTTTTAATGGGGTGTTATACCTCCATTGGGTGTTTACAGAACATATCATTTCATTTACGCTCGCAACGGGGCGTATGTGCCTCCGTTGGGCGTTTACAGAACTTCTCACTTGCATTGCGCTCACAACTGGGTGTTTGTGCCTCCGTTATGCGTCTACAAGTCATATTATTTCAATTACGCTCGTAACGGGGTGTATGTGCCTCCGTTGGGCGTTTACAAAGCATGGCGAGTACATTCATGTCGACGGCGGGGTGTTTGTACCTCCGTCAGACAGTGTGCCTCTACACGTGTTATTTTAGAACACTGGAGGACTTATGTACAAAATTCCAGGTACCGGGTCTTATATATTGACTTGCGGTGGTCTTGGCACGAATGGAGCACTGGGTGGCCGGTGTACGTGTGAACAGACGAAGGCTTCACGGGGAGCTCAGGTGAGTCTCCTCCATACACCGCCCGGGAAGAACGGGACTTCTCCAAGAGGCCCAGGACTCTCGTGGAGCGCTGGCAGCATCGCGGGGGGGGGGGGTGGGGGGGGGGGGTTCTTCTCAAGAATGCGCGCACACCATTTCCTGACTTTCTTGGACATCCCGGCCGTTTTCTAGCTTTATGGGACATTCCTGTCATTTTCTGGCTTTCTCGGACATCCCGACCGTTTTTTGGCTTCATGGGACATTCCCGTCACTTTTGGCTTTTTCGGACATACCGGCCGTTTTTTTGGCTTTCTGGGACATTTCTACCATTTGGTGACATTTCCCGAGAACTCCTTCGAGTCCGGCTTCAAATCACACCCAGGAGAGTGCACACCACTTCATAGAAGTGACGTGGGTCCCGCTCCACCGGGTTGGACAAGGAGTACGAACCGTCAGGCTATCTTTACCATTTTCCGCGCCGCAAAGACGTATCTGCAATTTTTCGAGCAGCAGGGGTACTTCTGCAGTTTTATCCTTCATGGGGATGTTTCTACAATTTTATCCTTCATGGGGATATTTCTGTAATTTTATCCTTCACGGGGATATTTCTTGCAATTTTATCCTTCATGGGGATATTTCAGCAATTTTATCCTTCACGGGGATATTTCTGTGATTTCCCGCTCTTCCCGGTGGCCTTTACGACGTTTCCCACAAACCGGGGACTTTTCTGACGTTTTCCGACTAACAGCAAGAACATTTGGGACATTTTTCCTTCCACCGGGGCTATTTCTGTAATTTTCTCAGAAGCGGGGGTATTCCTACAAATTTCCGAACAGCAAGATGTTTCATGTGTGTCCTTTTATGCACACATATACGAACTTTTCGTCCCAAGGGCCTCTGTGTAATTTTACACAAATTGGGGCCCACATGGAGGGGTCCCCCTATTTTGAAAGACGAACATATCCCCCCAAAGGAGGGGGACTTCTCCTCAGCCCCGGGAGAGTCCGCCCCAAGTTTTGCCAGAGCAGGAGAGAGTGGGAGCTTCGTGGGCTCGCTCCTCCGGGCGATATGCGCGAGAGGGTTTTCTCAGCGTGGAGAACGCTCCTTTCTTCATGGCCCCTACCTCGTATTTATAGGGGTTTGGGAGTGGTCCGGCGGAGGTGGACGGTCCGGCGCGGGTGCATGGTTCGGCAGGGGTGAGGACGCACGGGCGCCGGACCACCACAGGCGCCGGACCAGTGGGTCCCACGCACAGGAGGCCCGCTAGACCAGGGAGGAGGCCCGCCAGACAAGGGGGAGGCCCGCCAGACCAGGGCTAAGGGGGCGCCGGACCAGGCCGCTGGTCCGGCGGGGGTGCACCTCGCTTGGTTCGGCGGGGGTGCACCCTGCCTGGTCTGGCGGGGGTGTACCCCGCTGGTCGGGCGGGGGTGCACCCCGCCTGGTCTAGCGGGGGTGCATCCCGCTGGTAGCGGGGGTGCACCCCGCTTAGTCTGGCGGGGGTGCACCTCGTTGGTCCGATGGGGGTGCACCCCGCCTGGTCTGGCGGGGGTGCACCCTGCTGGCCGCGCGCCTGGCCCGCCTATAAAAGGGGTGGGCCTCCCCCTCCCTTGGCTATTTCCCACGGGAGCTCTGGGATTTCCGGGTTTGTCTGTTCACGGCACGCGCAGCGCACGTGCACACGCGCGCCCACGTGCATCCGACGTGTGTTTTTGCCCGTTTCACGTGCGTTTGACCCCATTTTCGGAGGGCACATGCATTTGACCTTTCCGGACCCATCCGAGTCGTGCGCGATCTTGAACGCGAGCCCGGACATCGAGTTTCGACTGTCCGGGGTGCGTATTTCCGCTATTGACGGTCCTTCTGAACGTCATACTCCGGATCGTTCCGGGTTGACATGCGGACTCGAACCCGTTTATCTCAAGTGTTCGAGTGGGGAGGCCGGAGTTTATTTCCGGTCCTTTGTGGCTTTCCGGGCGAATTTGCCGCCCGGAGCTTGTTTAAATCCCGATATTTTTCGGGTTCAACAGCGCATTCGTCCACATAAAATTTTTTCGCGTTGAGCGGATCACAAATTCTGTCTGATTGGCAGACTGATACGCCCACAAGCAAATAAAATAATCACAAAAGAAAATAATGAGAAGTTTATATTTTTACGCGTCCAACGCCCCCGAAAATGATTTGATCTCGACATAGTTGAGGAGTATAGAGCGTAAGAATACGCAGTGGGGAGGCGTTAACTCTGAGGTGTTTCGTCCGTCCTCAAATATAAATGATCTTGACATAGTAAAGGGAAGTTGATTTTTTTGATAACCCCGGTAAGAAAAAAAAAACAGGTTCAACAATAATATTGGTGGTATAATTCACAGACTTTTGAGAGGGAAAAAAGGTTTCCTTGTCCATAAATTTTGCTAGCTAAAAATTGATTGAGACCATGTTGTTAGTATGCTACAAAGGATATGATGATGATGATCTTTCAAGGTATCATCCAATTCATTCCTGACTATTTAGTAGCCAGGTGATGTTAATTTTGCATGTGTTGTACAATAAATCATTCGCTCTTGTTATTAGGATGTGTGAGAAGAGGCTTTTTCCTTTCTGGTCTATTTGCTTGTGTGAGGATCCTGAGGTTGCTCTATGGCACTTGCTTCAGTAGTAGAGTAAACGAATTGCACTGCTGGGATGGCTGAGAAGTAGCTTTCCCTTTCTTGTCTCTACTTGTTTTTTTTTTCTTAGACGATCCTTGGGTTTCTTGACAGATGCATAAGTAATATAGTTATTGTTAGTATACAATATCATGGCTTCTGTTAGTTTATTGTTTTGAGGATGCAGATGAGATGACCATTCAGTATTTTGTCACTGCCTCATGAATTCTTTTATGTTTAACTGAAGGTTCTTGGTACTGTTGGGCACCCTATTAAGCAGACTGAAATCAAGGTTGTTGATGCAAAAACTGGTAGAGTTCTCCCATATGGCTCAAAGGGTCTCATAAAAGTTCGCGGTCCACAAGTAATGAAGGGCTACTACAAGGTGCAATGATTTTTCCTTAGACTCGTTGATTGATTAGCCTGTGACCTGGAGAGTTTTATGTCAATGAGACAACAACTCAACATGGTACAGAGCTATCTTATTCACCATTCTTGCATTTATCGCTTTCTTAGTCTCATTGAGTGATTAGACTGTGTGACCTATAGATTTTTTATGTCAGTGGGGCAACAATCTGACATCGTGGAAAGCTAACTTATTCACCATTCTTTCAACATTGGTACAATCAGTACACTGTATCATTCATGGAATGCGGAATCGGCAGATCTGTATCTGGATTGGCCAATTCTGTATCGGATCACCCTAGGCCGATCCGATTCAGGGGGATAGCCTCATGGATTGTAGAAATCCTGGCTGAATCAGCCGGAATCAGACCGACTTGGTCCAGATCCTGGATTGGATCCGGCCTATTCTGCCTCACATTTTTTTTCTTGTATACATTAATTAATACATGCATTAAACCATCATTTCACATATATGAACTCATACAGATGTATATATATATACACAAGTTAATATGCCTAATATGATTGTGTACATTAATTTACATATGTAATTACACAAACACATATAGACATACATGACAAATGATATATGTATTATATATCATATTTGACATACATACGTTCATATATATATATATATATGATTACATATGTATATATGTATTATGTATATGTATACATTCATTGTCATATATATATACATTAATTATATATATGTACATATTATTATTTTATTTACATTAATATGTGGTTGTATGTACATTAACACACATATATATGTATAAATTGTTCATTAATATGATATATATACTATAAAAATATAAAATTAATTATGTCTGGACATTAACAGATATGTATATGATTACATATATATTATATACATATATGACTGTAAATTTGTGTATATGACCACATATATCATGGACACATGTATAAACAAATGTGGTCTGTCTCTTTGCTTGCAAATTAAATTTTCTTTTTTGGGGCTCCGCCCTCTGAAACCCCCCGCAGGTTGATCCATGTGTGTACCTTGCAGGTCGATCAGCATGACCTGACTGCGTAGATCGATCATCGATCTACGTGTGTGTACCTGTACATTGTAGAATTCAGCACCTCAAGCTTCATATTCCAACACTGTTCACAATCTAATTGATTGTGATATATGTATAATGTATACATTATAAGGATATACATATTAATTATGTTTGTACATTAATATGATATGTATATGATTACATATATATATTTGTATATACGTGAATATTGAAGACATATTTATCCTGACTTTTTATGATTTTCCTGAAGTTATTTCTGATTTTTCGTGAATTGTTTCTGATGTTTTTGTAAAAAAGCATTTTCTGGATTGGCCAGACTTTCGGAGAATCCGATTCTTTTTTCCTTGGTATCATTGGAACAAATAAATCAAGCAAGCTTCCAATTGATCATCAGGAAAAATGGTAGTTTGAAAAATATGCGGCTCTTAGGTTAGGTATCCATGTTTTATCACTCTGGTGATGTGGGCTTAATCAACTTAGGCAACGGAGCCCAATCCATATCATGGTGTAACGAGATAACAAGTTTCAGCTTCAGGAAGCTTTATAGTTGGAACCAAGGTTCGCCGCATCGGGGAATCGGGGTGAATCGGGTTTTTCCTGATCAGCCACAATTTGTCAGAATCGGACCGATTCGCATGGGAATCGGATGGGAATCGGTCCGATTCGATGGGAATCGGGCGAATCAGGTTTCTCCTGATTCGCATCGATTTGCCCGAATCGGACTGATTCGATCCGATGCGCCAAACCATGGTTGGAACTTTGCATAATGTTTAAACTGCTTATAATGTTTTAGCGTTAAAATAAAATGAAAAAAATGTTAATCCATATCCACTACCTATGCATTGCTTGCTTGCCTAATGACAATGCAGGCTGGAAAATTCATAATTTATAATTATATAACATGCATTTTCTAGGATCCACACACTACGAATGAAGCTTTGGACGTGGATGGTTGGTTCAACACTGGTGATATAGGTTGGATTGCTCCAAACAATGTGGCAGGGAGAGGTCGCTGCTGCGGTGGAATGCTTGTTCTTGAAGGACGTGCAAAAGATACAATAGTTTTGACAACAGGTTAGTGTCAAGTTGATTTCTGGATTTAGGCAATGCCCGTGTTTTGAACTGTTGTGAGGAGGACATATATTATTGGAACTTTCATACCAGACAATGCTTTTGTTTGACAGACTTGATATTTGGTCTTGTTTTCCTCCATGAAAGTGTCAGTAGTAAGTTCCTTTCCATTTTTTGGTACATGGCTGAGAGTCTAAACGAAGAAACAAAATTGGTAAGATGAGCAGGGGAAACCAAACACTGCAAACAATAGAAGAAACATCACTGGAATTTAGAAAGTTTGTTATGCTCTTTTTTTATAACCGTCTGCTTAGCCATAATTGAGCTAAACTCTAGTGAAGTCTATTGTCTAAATGTTTCACTTCCTTTTAGGTCATTTACTTTCCTTGTTTACTTCCTCATATTATTCTTTGGTGGCAAAGTGCTCTGTGGCAGCCAGAGGAGCTGGAGATAATGAAGGAATCACTTTTGCTGCTTGTCCTTGAAGATGTTCCCAGCCACCTTAATCTTGAAGATTTTATGTAACATGGTGGAGGAGAAAAGGGAGAGAAGGGAGAATGAGAAGTAGAAGATGCAGGAGAGAAGGCACTCAAGCTCTGTGGTGTGTGGCTGTGTCCAGTTTGCTCAGGCAGTCTGCCAACTCCAACCTGTTTATTATTATATTAAACCTAAAAAACACAACCATGACAAGAATAGCCTTTTACAAGAATATAACGACCAGGAATATTTCTGGGAAGAAAAAATAACCACTTAACAATTTAACATGGACCAATGTGCATGGCCCTTGTTCTAAGTGAACTGGAATTCATTGACTTTGGTCAGATTTCTATCTCCTACAAATTTCATCATCTTCATCCTTTCCTCTTTTGTGTGGACTTCCTCAGTGTCAGAAAGAACCCTAGCCATGCCATGTGTGACTATGTGGCTAGGACTGACCTGTGGATGCAAGAATAGGACTCATATGAGCTCCAGCATATGATACCAGTATGGCTGTTTACAACTGGATCCAGACTGTAGGGTTGAATAGGATTTTCTTTTAGGTTATCCATGGTTTTTCTCATCGTAGGATGGACAAGCACTTATGTGAGCTTTGTGTGAGGCAGAGGAGTGGAGGGAGTGAAAAGATGTGAAGAGAGGATGCTGTGCATCACCATAGGTGCCAGGCACCCTGGTTAAGATTACATTGAAGACATTTATACACAGTAAATCTTTCTGACAGTTCACTTTGTCCTGGATATCCATATTGCATCCCAGTCCTCAGCTGTGCTATAGTCCTATAATTTTCTTTGTATGTCTTGAAGAATAGCTGAGTGGCTTCCTTAGACCATGTTTGATCACCCCACTCTGTGCAGCCCCTTAATGAGTATCGAGTCATCAGGAGATATGCCACTTTTGGAGCAGATAGTATGTGTACATAAGATGTTGAGGTGACGGCCTATTGGAGGTGACCAATTTCGATCTGAGGTGCTGGGCCTTCTTCAATTCAGTGTCATGAGGCTTGCTTCTACTCCTACTAGGCAGCCTTTTTCACCCCAGGGACTGAACAGCTCCAACTGCCATGGTTCTGAGTTAAATCTAACAAAATTTTACTGAAAATGAAACAATCATGGTAAGCCAAAGCATGAATACTGTAAATTTTTGCTTCCATGAGGAAGGTGGTGATCCGAGGTTTGGCGTTGTTAAAAGTCAATGTCTCAGAAGCAGAATGATGTGGATAAGCGGCTTTCCGAAGGTATGGGTTATATGCCCTTGTCGGATGCGGAAAGTTTCGTGTATGTATTTTATTTGGTATTTGAGTTTGATTTGATTATTTATTTATTTATTTTGCCTTGCGGGGCGTGCCAGCTTGTCTAGCAGATAGAATTTAAGATCCGCGCAATGCGGAGAGAAAATTTTACGTCCAATGAATGGACAAGTGCGCCAATTTTACTTTGAACTTATTTGTTCCGCGGTTTTATTTTATCAGGCGATTAGGGTAGCGTGTGCTGGACCCCTGTCTCCATCGATCGGAATTGATGTTTTGTTTACATCGGATTAAAAGCCTTTGATGTTATTTTTACATCAATTTTAATCCGAATACCATTGATAGCAAAGTCGAGAGGTTTTGCATTTTCTCTAGAAAATGGTAACACTGTGTTTCAATATTTTTTTTATATCGGACGGAGTAGACTTGCTTTGAAAAGGGATTTTATTTTGAAAAGAATATGGGCTCCATTCGGGAGTTTAATATGTAATTTGAAAAATGAGCGGGTATATACCCGTGAATTCATTTGGCATTTGAATATACTGTGCATTTAGGCAGAGCTCCTGTATAGGCAGAGTTACCATATAAATATACGAACATATATTTGATGGGCATATGGTCGTATTATTTTAGGGCAGAGTCTCTGCACGGACAGTGTCTTCCCTTAAAATACGCACATATGAATATATATATTTGTGAACATATGGGTATGTTTTCGGGCAGAACCTCTGCTTGGGCAAAGTTTCATTTAGAAAACATATACATATGAACATAAATTTGTGAACATATGAGTATATTTTCTAGCAGGACCTCTGCTTGGGCAGAGTTTCCTTTAGAAAACATATACATATGAGCACAATATTTGTGAACATATGAATATATTTTCAGGCAGAACCTCTACTTGGGCAGAGTTTCCTTAGAAAACATATACATATGAGCACAAAAACTTACCCATCTCGGAGACTTGCTCGACGAGAGGGAAGAACATATGTGCCTAAATGCTTATGTCCATTGAGACTTGCTCGACATGGAAACATTTAGAACACAAGAACACGAAGGTATTTAAATACCTTATACCCATGGAGAGTTGCTCAACATAGAAGATATTTAAACCCCGAAGCATACGAGCGCAATTTAATTTTTACTTCCACAGAGACTTGCTCGATGTGGAGGTATGGGTTACATTTGGATTTTTTTTGAAACCCCCCATGGAGACTAACTCGACATGAAGGGAGATAAGAAGATTTCGTAGTCGGAGGGAGATGACCTCTCTTTCCTTGCTGAGGACGAATACCTTCACACCAAGTGGAGGCGAATACCTTCACACCTGGCGGAGGAACCTTTATGAGCAAGCTAGAACTTCCTTGTGAGAGAGCCTTCTCTTTTTCAGATTTTTTTTTGGAACTGAGGAATTCAAAAAGGGGCCCAACAAAGGATCAAGCAAGGGATCCCTTTGCCCTTGGGCTACATAGGTATTTATAGGGGTTTTAGCCCCTTTACATTTGATGGAAGGAGGGGGGGTTAGAGGGCCTAACCGATGGAAGGTTCCATCAGTTGGGCTTGACCGATGGAACCCTTCCATCGGTTAAGGGGCATCTCCCCTAACCGATGGAAGGCTCCATCGGTTGGGGGAGGAATCCCCGAACCGATGGGGGTGTTCCATCAGTTAGGGGGTTCTCTCCCAACTGATGGAAGGCTTCCATCGGTTAGGGGATACTCCCCTAACCGATGGAAGAATACCATCGGTTGGGGGGGACCCCCTTGACCGATGGATGGGTTCCATCGGTTAAGGGGACTCCCCTTAACCGATGGAAGGCTCCATCGGCTGGGGGTTTAAACCCTTAACTGATGGGAAGCTCCCATCGGTTTTGTAGGGAGGGGTTTGCCTATAAATACACTTCTAGACCTAGATGAGTCACCATCATTTGGGTTTTGATAGCCATAACTAAAGAGGAATTTGCCAAATCATGCATACCCATTTGAATCCCTCTTGGTGTAAATTGTTGACTTGAGCTTTCTCCAGATTGTGATGGAGCTGGGCACCATATGCCAAGCGGTTTGTATGTGCTTGTTACTTCACTAAGCTCTTATTCTTGTGAAGGCCAAGGTCCCCATCCTCCTACTCCAAGAGGTGAGCTGCTAATATCTGAGTACGGTAAAATGGGAGGCTGAAATGCAGATATATGAGTAGACCCTGAACTATAGCTTGGCTCCCAAGGTGGCCACTCATAGGCTACATGACGTTGTTGTCCTTCATATCCCCCTTGTACATGCCCTTGTCCTTCTCCTCTGCCGCCCTGATGTTCTGTTTCTAGTACATAACTTGTAGTAAGCCCTAGACCCAGTGAAAATCCTGGCCCAGTATATCCTGTATCTCCCTGGCAAGCTCCTGTGGCCCTAGTGGCAACATCATGTGTTGTGTCATCACTACGTTTGCCTGGTATATGTTCTTTTTTCTTGCTCTATGGCTTTTGAACTCCTCTCTTTTGTGTTGCGGCTCTTCTTAATACAGGTGTTGGAACGCGGATTTTTCTTTCTTATTTTATTTATTTTATCCCTCACTTCTTTTCTGAAATGATGAATTTTGGGCGTGCCAGACTGTTTACGGGAAACAGACAAAGATTTGTTTTACGAGGAGTATTGGGTGCGAACCCTGATACCCTCGAATTTCATTTCATTTATAATAATTATATGCATGTCTCTCAGAAGGAATTTTGCTTAAGCAAAGGTTCTCCCCAAAAGCATATTCGTATAATCTTCCTTGAAGACGTTTTGTCTAAGCAGGGGTTCTGCCTCAAAAAACAACAAACTTTACAACTCTGCACTCATATACAAAAGAAAACTCTGTCTAAGTAGAGATTCTGCAGGAAATATATACATACATCTGATCAAGCAGAAATCCCGTCAGAAATACATCCACATATTCACAGCAGAATGTATCCATATGGATAAGTTCTCGGAGAGAAACTCCGTTGTGACAAGGACCCTCATAGAGATGTCTCCATATGACTGCAAAATCATGACCATGCAGACAAAAAAGGAATAAGAAAAGAAGCTCTGTTTAAAGGGAGGCTTTGCCCCAAAAAACAATATACCATGAAATTTCATAATTCACAATCAAAGTTATACTATAAATCCACACAGCAATTCTGTCCATGTAGAAGTGCTGCCCGAATTCTCAATATGCCCGAAGCCCAGAAACAATCTGTAGGTGTATACTCATTTCAAACAAAATTTCAAATCAAACAGCATATTTTGAACCTCAAACGGGTCCATGAATATATACCGTTCCATTTTCAAAATCATATTTTACACCCAAGGAAAATAGGCAGTCACACCATTCATACCATTCAAAATGAAAACAAACTCGAGCATTTCGAAGAGTAAAATGCATTCTCAATAAAAAAAAAGGGGAAAAATATCATATTAGGACTTTCTAAATTCTTTACATATATATGTTCTCATCCTTGCTATGAATGGTATTCGGGTTAAAGCTGGTATTAAATAATACCAAGGGCTTTTAACTCGATGTAAATGTAACATCGATTCTGATCGATGGAGGCAGAGGTCCAGCACACGCTACCCTGATCGCCTGTTGATGAAAAGACACGGAATCAAAGAAGTTCAGATTAAAATTGGCGCACCCGTCCGTTCCTCGGACACCAATACCCGTCCGTTCCTCGGACATCAATACCCGTCCGTTCCTCGGACATCAATACCCGCCCGTTCCTCGGACACCAATACCCGTCCGTTCCTCGGACACCAATACCCGTCTGTTCCTCGGACACCAATACCTGTCCGTTCCTCGGACACCAAAACCCTTCCTCCGCATCGCGCAGACTTTTTCTCCTGTCTACTAGACAGATTGGTACGCCCCGCAAATACAAAAATCAAAGCATGTGAAATAAATGAATCGTCAAGTGAAATAAAATGAATAAATCAAAATTGCAAAGAAAAATCCCGTGTCAACAAGCACCTCAGTCTTTAGCAGACTTGGAGCGGCAATCCGTCCAAGCGCTCAGAAGCCCAAGAAGCGGAGAGTGCAGCAGACGTCTGAAGAAGGTGGAGGCATGAAAATCTTCACCTGCTATGCTTCCGGAAGGAAAGCAGCTGGGCCATCCGGCATCCCTGCGGGAGCGCTCAGGATAAACGAATCCGGACAGGACGACGAAACCGTCCTCCGGTACACCCGGAACGCTGCCAGAAGACCTCTCCAAGGGCAGCAAGGCAGCCAAGCTGGGCCCTTGAATCAGGGGCAAGGTCTCGAGCTCCCACTCGAGCATGATCAAAGACCCCTCCCGAGGCAAGTTCAATTGGACCTCGAAGGAGGGGAAGAAGACGAAGTCGCCAGCCTCCTCCTCAGAGATCAACAGCTGCCGGCTGATGGGAAGCAAGCTGAAGTGTTCCTCATGCCGCCAACTAGAGCCGCCTTCCAAGCGATGACGGACGACACTAAGTATGACTTCATACAGTGTTGGCAGGCTGAAATGGCCAATCTCCTGACGGAGCGAGGACAACAGGCGGGGGCAAATGCGCCACGCCGCCAAGTGCCGACGGCAAACCAAAATGCTCGGGCAAGACATCAACAAGGTGACCTGCCCGATGTCAATCCACGCACGGTCGCGGTTAACGACTATACTGTCGATCCGGTCCAACAGCCGCGCAGGGGCATAAACTCCCAAGCCTCCGCGGCCGAAGATATTGTGGCCCAGCGGCGAATGATTGAAAAGATTGTGGACGACCGCTTCGCTCAACGGGGCGAGGGAACTGCCACTGTAGATCTCTACAGTGTGCCATATCCTGTCCACCATCAATTCAAGAAACTGCCACCGGATTGCCCCAAGGCGCCAAAGTTGCAGAAGTTCGACGGACAGGGCTCGCCAAATGAGCACCTGGCCTACTATATAACGGCTATGGGAGAGTTGGCATTCGACGAATCCTATCTCCTCCATTACTTCGCAACGTCCCTGACGGGTTCCGCCTTCCAGTGGTACTCAAGGTTAAGGCCCAATTCTATTGTCGATTGGGCCGACCTCCAAAAGAAATTCATCGACCGCTTCCAAACGGCCGAAAGAAAGGTGTCGCTCGCAGAGCTATGCTCCCTCAAGCAAAGGAAAGGAGAAACGGCACTTGCCTTCATCAAGCGGTGGCGTGACTTCAGTATGAGGTGCGACAACCCCCCGACGCAAGAAGATGCCATAACTATCTGTCGACAGGGCCTGGCGGCGCAGATAAGCGAAAAGCTGCTGGGAACAAACATCAAGGGTTTTGACCAGCTCAATTCGGTCGTGGCGGAGATCGAAATGTTCTTCGCCGATAACCCGATGCAAGCTCCCTCGAAAAGCAAGCCGGGCAAGGAGCGCGCCGTTGGCAAAGAAGCCAATGCTGTGGACTTTGCCCCGCAAAGTAAGGGGAAGAAGATCGTGGCCTCTGGCGCTCCGAGCAAGAAGGTGGAAGAAAGACCGCCTCCAACTTCACTGCCATAGCGTATGAGCACGCCATACTCCTTCAAAAGAGATCATACGAAGATGCTCTTCAAGCTATGCATGAAGAATGACCTGCTCAAGCTTCCGGCAATGAGAAGACCAAGTGAAGCAGATAGAGTGGATGAGCCGAATTACTGTCTCTACCACCGCATGCTGGGGCACTCTATTAAAGACTGCTACGTCTTCAAAAATGAAATACAGAAGCTGATCCAGAGTCGCCTTATCACCATACATGAACATTTGGTCGACGCCCCACAGCCCCATGCTTGGGACCAATTGAGGCAGTTGGCCAACGTCATTCATATCAATGCGCTACCTTCTGAACCAGAAGACCCCGAGTCAAATCCTTGGGACGCTCATTCCACAAACAGATGGGAAGGGGATCATCCCTCAGCTTCGGAGTGCAGGACATGGTCGGAGACAGTGCAAAACCTGGAAAGGCATGTTCAATCGCTGCGGCACGGTCAGCGCCAGACGCTGATGTACCTAAGGACCATGCAAGAAAGTCTAACGACCCTCCAGCAAGGACTCCAGGGGCCTGTAGGCACACCTACGCCCCGGACGCGCCCTCCCTGTGGGGGGTGTATCTCGGAGGAGTCTTCAAACCCGTCTGATGATGTAATCGCCGGAAGATTATATTCCTTCCCGCGCCATCGGACACTGGCACTCTACCGTACCTGCCTGCGAGCAGGTCTATTAGGCTGCCAGCCGCCAACAAGCGTCCCGCCAAACTACTGCATATACCATCAAGATGCAGGGCACGCGTTAGAGGACTGCCACGTCTTTAAAGACAAGGTTGAAGCATGGGTCAACCAAGGGATCATCGACTTGGGCAACGCCCGTGTCAACCCGCCGCAGCCTCTCATTCGCGAATGGACAGACCATTCAGCTGACGTTGTCATGCATACAGTCAACGTCATCGACCCGCCAGAAGTTTATACCCCGGTGGCTTTCACTTTCCCGGACCCGGATATGACAGAAGGCGGTTCATCTGGCAAAGCCCCCACTTGGTGGTGCCCGGGAGGGCGAATTCCCCCCCACAGTCGCTTGACGACCGGAAATATTGGGGAGATCTTCGAAAAGCTCCTGCAACGAGGTGTCGTGATGACCCACACACCGCCACCGACGTACACTGAAAGAGAGTTGAATCACCCCATGTACTGTCGATATCACGCCATGCTGCTGCACCCTACCGACAGGTGCCCTGATGTCCGGGATTGGATCGAGTCCCTTATTCGAAAGGGGAAGATCGACCCGGAAGGCAATTCTATGGTCCTGGTGAGAGCCAGGGAAGCAGCCCAGCGGGAAATGGAGGAAAGCGACTACATGCGCTTCAAGAACCTCAAAGCCCCTGTGGACACAAAATTTTTTTTTTTGCCAATTCCCCATTCCCAGAAATTCCCCCTCCCTTAACCGATGGAAGCACCATCGGTTAGGGGGTTTTTTCCCCTTAACCGATGGGGCTACCATCGGTTAAGGGGGTTCTCTTCCCCAACCGATGGAAGCACCATCGGTTGGAGGGACAAACCCCTCCAACCGATGGTACTACCATCGGTTAGAGGGGAATTCCCCTCTAACCGATGGGAGTCCCATCGGTTAAGGGGATCTTCCCTTGAGAGTCCCCTAACCGATAGGACTGCCATCGGTTAAGGGGATTTTCCCCTTTAACCGATGGGAGTTCCATCGGTTGAGGGGAAATTCCCCTCTAACTGATGGAACCACCATCGGTTAAGGGGAATTCCCTTTAAAAAAAAACGAAAGCAAAGAAAACCCCCAACCGATGGTACTACCATCGGTTAAGGGGATTTTTCCCCTTAACCGATGGGACTACCATCGGTTGAGGGGTTTTATCCTCTAACCGATGGTACCCCTATCGGTTAAGGGGATTTTCCCTCTAACCGATGGGACTCCCATCGGTTAAAGGGATCCCCACTCCCCACGCATGTAAGGGGGGGCCTTCCCTATAAAAGGCACCCCCATCCCCATTTGAAAGGGGGGGCTCTCGGGAAGGGAGCTACAACCCTCTCCCCAAAAGCATATTCGTATAATCTTCCTTGAAGACGTTTTGTCTAAGCAGGGGTTCTACCTCAAAAAACCACAAACTTTACAACTCTGCACTCATATACAAAAGAAAACTCTGTCTAAGTAGAGATTTTGCAGGAAATATATACATACATCTGATCAAGCAGAAATCCCGTCAGAAATACATCCACATATTCACAGCAGAATTGTATCCATATGGATAAGTTCTCGGAGAGAAACTCCGTTGTGACAAGGACCCTCACAGAGATGTCTCCATATGACTGCAAAATCATGACCATGCAGACAAAAAAAGGAAGAAGAAAAGAAGCTCTGTTCAAAGGGAGGCTTTGCCCCAAAAACAATATACCATGAAATTTCATAATTCACAATCAAAGTTATACTATAAATCCACACAGCAATTCTGTCCATGTAGAAGTGCTGCCCGAATTCTCAATATGCCCGAAGCCCAGAGACAATCTGCGGGTGTATACTCATTTCAAATCAAACAGCATATTTTGAACCTCAAACGGGTTTACGGGTATACACCCGTTTCTTTTTTAAAAAATCGTATTTCACACTTAAAAAAAAGGGGGGAGAGTCCTGCCATTTCAAAGAATAAAAATACTTTTTGTCAATAAAAAAAAAAAGAAGAAAGAAAACATCATGTTAGGACTTTCTAAATTTTCTCTACATATACATATTCTCATCCTTGCTATGAATGGTATTCGGGTTAAAGCTGGTGCCAAATAACACCAAGGGCTTTTAACTCGATGTAAATGTAACATCGATTCCGATCGATGGAGGCAGAGGTCCAGCACACGCTACCCTGATCGCCTGTTGATGAAAAGACACGGAATCAAAGAAGTTCAGATTAAAATTGGCGCACCCGTCCGTTCCTCGGACACCAACACCCGTCCGTTCCTCGGACACCAATACCCGTCCGTTCCTCGGACACCAACACCCGTCCGTTCCTCGGACATCAACACCCGTCCGTTCCTCGGACACCAACACCCGTCCGTTCCTCGGACACCAATACCCGTCGTTCCTCGGACACCAATACCTGTCCGTTTCTCGGACACTAAAACCCTCCCTCCGCATCGCGCGGACTTTTCTCTGTCTACTAGACAGATTGGCACGCCCCGCAAATACCAAAATCCAAAATATGTGAAATGAATGAATACCTTGAACCAAAACAAAATGAAATGAAATGAATTGAATGAATAAAATCGAGTGAAGAAAATTTCCGTGTCCACAATTGGCACGCCCGGTGGGACCTCTTCTCACCATTCATAGCAAAAAGGATGAGACATATATATTTTTCATGAAAGCCCTAATTCTGATGTTTTCCCTTGAAGGTACAAACAAGAAGGCAAATCACAAACTGTTGAAGATGGCCGTCACTTATGGACCGCTTGTCATCAACAACTATGCAAAGTTCGGTTACCTGGCGACTCCGATCGTATTCGGAGATTTCCCAGCAATTGTCGGATCCCCTTATTCCCTAGGGGTGGTTCCGGCTTATGAAGAAGATGCTGCTCAAAAGCCTCTCTCCAACAAATCAACAAGGAAGACCCACAAGAGTCATGGGCACGTCAAAGCTCGTCCTGCTATTATCAACAGGGGGCACCCGAATGCTCTCCAAAGATAATGCTAATGAAGTGGATAAACCTAACTCTGACCAACAAGCCATCAAGGCAGATCATATCTCAAATCCAAATTCCAAACCATAGCCAGTAAACTGCAAAGGTAGGCTATTCCAAATCAAATTCAAAACCATAGCCAGTAAACCACAAAGGTAGGCTATCTCAAATTCAAATTCCAAACTATAGCCAAAAAACCACAAAGGTAGGCTATTCAAATCCAAATTCAAAACCATAGCCAGTAAACCACAAAGGTAGGCTATATCAAATCCAAACTCAAGCACATGACCAACAAGCCATCAAGGCAGATCATATCTCAAATCCAAATTCCAAACCATAGCCAGTAAACCGCAAAGGTAGGCTATTCCAAATCAAATTCAAAACCATAGCCAGTAGACCGCAAAGGTAGGCTATTCCAAATCAAATTCCAAACCATAGCCAGTAAATCACAAAGGTAGGCTATTTCAAATCCAAATTCAAAAATCATAGCCAGTAAACCACAAAGGTAGGCTATGCCGAATCCAAACTCAAGCACATGACCAACAAGCCATCAAGGCAAGTCATGTCCAGATCAAATTTAAAACCATAGCCAGTAAACCACAAAGGTAGAATATCTCAAATCCAAATTCAAAATCATAGCTAGTAAGCCACAAAGGTAGGCTAGACCAAAATCCAAACTCAAATCCTAAAATCATGGCCACCAAACCTCAATGGTAGGCTCCACCAAATTCCAATACCATACCTTTAACCCAAAAAAGCCATTTAAAACCATGGTTTACTGGTGCGCCGATTCGGGGCGAATCGGGCTCGCCCTGATGCGCTCCGATTCACCCCGAATCGGGGCGAATCGACCCGATTCGCCTGGAAACTGTTGGGCAGTCATGGCTGAAGCCCCAGTTTGGCCAGATTCGCATGGTTTTGATATTTTTTTGGCTGTTTCTATGTTTACAACCTCTTGTGAAGAACATCATGTATAACTGATGATATTTATGGCATGTAATACTACACAAACATCCATTTTCATTCAATTGTATTGGAAATTGAGAAAAAACTTCAAAGTATAAACATGAAATGTGAAACATGAAACTCAATTCTAATTGAAAAATACAATGAGACTCATATCAACTAAAAAGTACAAACTTGAAATTCAAATCCAAATACAAAGTACAATGAGTCTAGTATCCCCAATATCCTGTTGATATGGATCATATGTACCCCACTGGGGTTGGACAGACTCATCCGACTCTGAGGGCAGCTCCCCAATAAGATGATAACTTTTGGTTCGAGACACAATGAACGAAACTCATCCCAAGTCATCATGGTGTTGTATCTGCTCCGAAACTCCCTCACAAAGTGGTCCCACACCTCGCATCCAGGACGGACTATACTCAACCTCGCCATTTCTACATCCTCTGCAGAAACATAAGTCTGCTGAACAGGAACAGGAATAGGAACATGAACATGAACAAACGGAGGAGGATGAAAATATGGTGCTGGGTAGCCTGTGGTGGCGTACCCACTATAGCCACTATAGCACTAGAGTAGCCTGTGTCGGACTCTGGCTGATAACTATGTCCCCCATATCCATAGGATCCCACAGACTCATTTGTACTCATTCTTTCAAAATTAGATATCATAGTGTTATAGCTATCACTATCCACTGCTGCACCTTCTGCACGACCACCTCCCCTAACCCTTCGCCTTCTATTGTACTTCACTGGGCCGCCATGATGCTGCTCCGCTGTGAATGCTCCCCCATCTCCATCATTACCCCCGCCCCCTCCTCCTTCTCCAACATTACCATCGCCCCCTCCCCCATCTCCATCACCTCCCCCTACAGACCCACCCGGTGAACCAGTTGTCATGGAGTCATGGGAGCGGCTGCTGGGTAATCGTGGCGAATCCTCTGGAGGTGTTTCTTCTGCATTTGAATCCAATGTTTCTAAATCTGCAATGTCAAGTGGATCTACAGAAGGGGCAGCCAATTTTTTCCCTTTCTTGGATCCCCAGGGTAACCAACTCTTTTTCTTTTGTGCTGGGGCGGTTGGCTCTGTAATGACAATGCCTTTGGCTGGGCCACCTGCTGGACCTATGTCCTTCCCCTTTCCTTTCTTTGGTTGGGATGTCGCCACCGCCTTTCCTTTGCAGCTTGGGAGAGAGCAGCAGGTTCCTTATGTGATCCCTTCCTTCTTGGTTCTGCGGAAACAATTGCTTGTGCTTCTCTCATAAACTCTGAGTGGGCTGACGGGCCTAAATTCATCAATCTTTCAAACTCTGCATCATCATCAACAATTGCACCACCTGCAATAGTCCCCAACATCACAAATTATACAACAGACAATGACAAAACAAAGAATGAACATGTTTAACAAATTAGAACTACTGTCTCACCTCTTGCCCCAATGATAATTCGCCAAGAAGATCTACCTCATCTTCTTCTTCGGCCCGAAATTGACTAGAATGTGGTTGGCCGCCCCCTCCCACATCTCCATCACCCCCTCCTCCGCTTTTGCAGCTTCGATAGCCTTAGCTAAAAATGTGTTTGGCCGTGGTGGATCTTCCGGATCATCTGCCTCCTCATCTAACTCGAATCTCCCCGCTCTGTGGTCGCTCGTGCAACCCATGCAACCATTGGGTCTTCATCATCTTGTAGAAACCATATATTGCTCTCCTATATATTGCTCTCCTATCTCATCCACAACCTCCCGCATCAAACTTAGAATATATCAGAATTGTGCACTCTATTGGATGCATCAACAGATTTGTGGTAGAACACCTGTCTATCACAATACACAAGGAAGTTGATAAGACTACTCTTGGTTGTACCTGACCACCATCACACATGAGTGTGCAACCATATTTTTCCCACTTTTTTTTGAAGCCTTGGATATATGACTTGATCTCCTGCACTTCTTCATCTAGATATCTCCCTGCCAAGTCTCTTGATGAGGTGGTTGCACATGAAGCCTTGTTGTTGTACCTCTTGGATCATACTTTTGTAATACGGGCTATTAGCTGCATTGAATGAAATGCCCGAATGATGCCACCATTTTGTCACTGCACGGCCCACTTTATATCTAGGCCCTTGCTTGTTGTATGCATCATCATTCTGGTTTGTTTTCCATGCTCCCCGAGAATATAAATGCGGATCCACCTCTTCTAAGGTTACACCCGTTGGATCTCTTCTTTGCCCTTGCTCTCTTTCTGGGTTTGGTAGTGGTTGAGATGGAATATGAGTGAAGTCATCATCCACATTGGAGTACGATGGGACTGGTTCTCACCCCCAACTCTAGACACATTGCCACCACACCACTCATGGAAGGAAGAATCGCCGGGATCGAGCCAGAATCGCTCGATCCCGGATCGGATCGACCCCCCAAGGGTCGATTCCCCCTTGAAGAACCCCAAAACCCCACATTTCCGGCTGGATCGACCCAACTCAGTAGGATCTGAGTTGGATCGCTCGAGTCGAACCGGGATCGAGCGATCCGGCTCGATTCAGTCGATCCGGCCGGGTTCAGTTCAAATTTGAACTTAAGGCGCCGGATCGACCCTTATCGGGTCGAATCGATCGATCCGGCGTCGATCCGACCCGATAAGGGTCGATCCCGATCGATCCGAGGTCGATCCCCTTATTTCTGCCCCTTCCCACCCGAGGACACCAAAAGATGCAGGTTTTGGTGTCCTAGGAAGGAAGGAAGGTGCTCCCCCTCCCCCCCCAGCTCGGGCTGCCTCCTCCACCGCCGCCGCCGGCCTCCTCCACCGCCGCCGGCGTCCTCCCGCCGGCCTCCTCTCCTCCTCTTCTTCTTCTGTTCTTCTCTTCTTCTTCTTCTTCCTCTTCTCCTTCCTCTTCTACTTTTTCTTCTAAACCCTATCTTCTCTTTCAAGTTTGAAAGAGGTTAGAAGGAGCACATCCAAGGGAGATTTTCTTGAGTAGATCTCAAGAGATCTTACTCAAGCAAGGAAGAAGTTGTTCTTCTTAAGGTATATTTCATTTTTTAATTTCGAAATTCAGTTAAATTCTGAAAAATGAAAACACATGTACACATGTTAATCTTCTTATATCTTCTTATTCTTCCCTTACATTTTGTCAATTAGACAAAATCTCCAAATTTCACCCTAATTGGCTAATTAGGGTTTGATATTTGGGGCTTATGTTGTATTAGCACAATTAGAGATCAATTAAGTGTTCCAATCACTTAATTGACTTAATCATGCCTTTCTATGATAATGGAACTATTTCATTTCGGGAAATTAGAGAAAATCTCTAAATTTCACCCTAATTAGGGTTAATATTAGATGTAATTATGTTTATAATTGTATACTTACACATGAATGTTTTGTATTCTTAATTTGTTATAGGATTAGCAAGTATGGCTGATGAGGGACACGAGGAAGAGCAACCACAAGTAGACATTGGATGGAAACACGGTGTCCTTATTGATGCTGCCTCTAAGAGAGTGCGGTGTAACCACTGTGGTAAGGAAATGAATGGAGGTGTATACCGCCTAAAACAACACATTGCAGGCATTGGAACAAATGTACTAAAATGCAAGCATTGTCCACGGGAGTTAGTGAATGAGATGAAAGACTACATGGCTGGAAGACAACAACAAAGAGGCATACGTATTCAACATCAACAAGAACTGCATGAAGAGATTTCTGGGAAGGGAAAAAGTAAGGCTGCAATGACAAGACAATTCTGTTGATGTTGAGGACTCAGATGATACAGATTATGAGGATCTCTCACCTAATGAGAGAGAATGGCGAGAAGGACTACGGCAGAGTCGGCGTGCTGCCATGTTGGAAAGTGACATGCGGAGGTTCCATAGTACAAGAGAAGGATCATCATCAGGGGCTAGTGTCACACGACCACCGGCACCACCTATCAGGAGAGGTGGTTCAATGAGGGGAACGGGACCAACTAGTGGGGTTGACACAATTTTGGGAAGGAAATCTTCATCAAAACAGCCTGGCATAAAGCATGCAATGAAAGGGGTAAAGGCCACAGCTGCTTCCGCTAAACATGCAGTTAAAAACATTGTAAAATGGTTTTTGCATGCAGGGGTCCCAGCATACAGCATCTAGTCCTTATTTCCAAACGATGATAGATTCAGTTGGTGAGGCAGGCCCAGGTTTGAAAGCTCCTACACCAAAGGAGATTTATGGCAAATATCTTGAAGAGGAATTGACTGAGATAAAGGATTGGGTGGCGTCATTCAAAGATATATGGATGGCAAGAGGTTGTACTCTTATGTGTGATGGATGGACGGGAACAACAAGAAGGTCCATGATTAACTTTCTTGTATATTGCAGTGAGGGTACAGTGTTCATGAAATCTATAGATGCAAGTGGGCAAATAAAAAATGCAGATTACTTGTTTAGGCTCATGGATGAGATGATTGATGAAATTGGCGAGGAACATGTAGTCCAAGTTGTCACTGATAATGAAGCTAGTTACAAGGCAGCTGGAAGAAAATTGATGGCAAAACGACATCATTTATTGGGTCCCTTGTGCAGCCCACTCCTTAGACTTGATGATGGAGGATATTGGCAAAGACAAACATGTGCATGACTTGGTGTCCAAGTCGCAAATGATTACTACTTTTATTATGGACACAATAGAATCTTACATATGATGAGAGAGTGCACAGATGGACATGACATAATTCGTCCTGGCCCAACAAGATTTGCCTCACAATTTATTGCATTGGAGAGTCTGCATCAGTTTAGACATGAGTTGGGCACTCTCATACACAGTTCCGAGTACTTGGCACATGTGGCTACATTGAGAGAGGAATCCAGAGATGTGGCACATGAGATTTCTTGCTTGGTCAGTGACCATCGTTTTTGGGAGAAAATCCACTATTATTTGAAGCTAATAGAGCCTCTAGTACAGGTGCTGAGGATGGTTGATGGAGAGGACAAGAATGACATGGGTTACTTATATGAGGCTATGGATAAAGCCAAGGAAAGGTTGAGAGAGAAGCATCCGCAAGCATATAAAAAATGGTGGAAGATTATTGATGCAAGATGGGAGTCAACACTCCACCATGATTTACATGCAGCAGGTAAATGTATTATATCTTATTGTGCATATTTCTTATTAGCATGAGTTGAATTTCTAACTTACTACACATGTTTTGTACATATAGGGTATTTCTTTAACCCTAGGCATCAATATAGTGATTCCCCTCACAATGATGGTGAGGTGCTCCAGGGGACAATCAATGTCATCGGGAGATTATCTAGGAGCATGGACGAAAGAATAGATGCTATGATAGAGGTACGGCCAAGTTAAAAACTTCATTCCATTTTCATGTATTCAATACTTTTGGAGTTACACTTAGCAACTGTATTATACTGTAGATGGACAGATTTAAACTGAAGTTGGACATCTACAGAGATTATGATGTTAAAGAAGCAGTGACCAGAATGGGTCCGGGTAAGAACCTTCAGACTTAAGCTCATGCTTACTTCATAACAAAATGACAAATCACTTGTATTATGTGCTAATTCATTGTATGTTTTTTTTTTTTAGGTGAGTGGTGGGTTATGTTAGACTACAAGACTGGTCAAAGAAGTCCACTTGCAAGGATTGCTATTAGAGTACTCAGTCAGACCACTTCATCTAGCCAGTGTGAGAGAAATTGGAGCACTTTCTCACTTATTCACACAAAAGTGAGGAACAGGTTGAGTGCAACTAGGCTAGAGAAGTTGGTCTATTGCCACTACAATATGAGGTTGAAGCTGAAATGCATTAAAGATAGACAAAAGAAGAGCGAGGCAAGGCTAATGACTTTTGCAGGTAGTCATTGGGAGCAACGTTTTGCAGAGAGGGAAGCATTATCATCTCAAATTGATGTGATGAGTTATTTGATGAGGAACACCCACTAAATGCATGGGTGGAAACAAGACAGGAAAGGGATGTTCCAGAATTTGACCCTCGTGATTGCTCATGGGCGGAAGGAGAATTGGATGGAGTAGAGGCTGGAGATCCAGAGCTTAGGGTAAGTGAGGACCCCCTCTCACCCTCGGTCCTCTCTTCTCTTTGCCACGACACTCAGCTATCTTGCCAGAGACATCTAGAGTGCCTCCCACTCAGCCTGCATTAAGAAGAGCTGCAACACAAAAAGAGAAGAGTTCAAAAGCCTTAGAGTTAGAAAAAATAACATATGCCAGGCAAAAAAAGAGGAAAGTGCAGCAACCAATTCGTAGTGATGACACCACACAAGATCCAAATGATGATGATGATGATGATGGGGCTGCCACTGGGGCCACAGGAGCTGGCCAGGGATATGCAGGAGCAGGATATACTGGGGCCACAGGTGTAGGGCTTACTGAAAGTTATGTACCAGAAACAGAACATCAGGGAGGCGGAGGAGAAGGACAAGGGCATGGACAAGGGGGATGAAGGACAACAACATCATGCAGCCTATGAGTGGCCACCTTGGGAGCCAAACTATAGTTCAGGGTCTACTCATATACCTGCATTTCAGCCTCCCATTTTACCGTACTCAGATATTAGTAGCTCACCTTATGGAGTACAAGGAGGATGGGGACCTTGGCCTTCACAAGAACAAGAGCCTAGTGGCCCTAGTGAAGCAACAAGTACATACAAACCGCTTGGTATATGGTGTCCAGCTCCATCACAATCTGGAGAAAGCTCAAGTCAACAATTTACACCAAGAGGGATTCAAATGGGTATGCATGATTTAGCAAATTCCCTCTTTGGTCATAGCTACCAAAACCCAAATGATGGTGGCTCATCTATGTCTGGAAGTGGATGGAAAGATTATTAGTCTTCTATCAAATGTAAGTTACATGTACAATGTCTTAAATTTCATGTTTTATGTACTATGAATGTATGTATAATTGATTTTTGATGCAAATCTTAGTTCTTTCAGGAGTTCAGATTTTTTCTGTTTTTTCCTGAAATTTCCTGATTTTTCCTGAAATTTTCTGCATTTTTTCCAAAAAAATAAACATTTTATAGTCTGGCCGATCCAGGATCGGCCAGACTTCCCTGGGATCCAGAGGATCTTCGATCCGATCCGATCCAGGATCGGATCGACCAGGGTCGATCCCGATCCCGATCCCGATCCTGCCTTCCATGCTACACTACCAACCTCAAAGCTCATATCGCTCAGGGAAAGGGCACATCAGGTTCTCCCATCGTCATCTTCATCTCGTTGCCTTCCCGAGAGAGCCTCTCCTTCATGCCCTTGTCCGCCTTCTTTCTTTGCGACTCAAGCACGAACACCCTTCAGTGTTCATCATAGCCCGCTTCACTTCACACACGATTTTACAACCTTGGACATCTTGGTACCCTTCAAGCCGCCCACCTGCAAGGTGCTTCTTGAGCGGGAGACGCCCCCTCCTTGGCCGTAGGCCGCATAGTTGCACTTGTAATTGTGCCTACTGCCTATGCAGTCCCGTGCTGCCACCCATGTCCTCACTAGCAGCTTTCTTCGGTGCCATCTACATAAAATAGTTATTCATTAAATTTTATCTAAAAATATATTCTGATTTTTTTATAAATAAATTCAGAAATAAAAATTAGATGAACATGGCCAAAAGTATGTGTAAGAAAGATAGATTGAAAGGAGAAATGGTGGGAAGTGAACATTAAACACTTACACCATCATGTTTGAATTATTTTGAATTTTTAAACAATATTTTTAGAAATTCAAAATTAAAAGAAAAAGGGCAATCTATGTGAAAAATTTTAAGATTGAAGAGAGAAATGGTGGAAAGTGAACATAAACACTTACACCCTCATGTTTGAATTATTTTGATTTTTTAAACAAATATTTTCAGAAATTCAAATTTACAAGAAAATGGGCAATGTATGTGGAAAAATTCAAGATTCAAGAGAGAAATGTTGCAAGTGAACACTAAACACTTGCAACATCATGGTTCTAAATTTTGATTTTTTAAAAATATAATTTCGTTGCAATTTCTGTTTATTTAAATAATTTCAGAAAATAAAAAATGGAAGAACATGGCCAAATTGTGGAAGAAATGTAGATTCAAAGGAGAAATGGTGGAAACTAAACATTAAACACTTGCTATATCATGTTTCAATTATTTTGATTTTTTAAAAAATATTTTCAGAAATTCGAAAATAGGAGAAAATGGGTAAATCTATGTTAAAAAATGGAAGATTCAAGGGAGAAATGGTTGCAAGTGAACACTAATCACTTGCAACATCATCTCCCATGAATATACCTCCCATGAATCCCATCCTTCAACAAAAAACAAAAAAATCGAAGATAGAATGAGACTTACCTTCAAAACAGTGAAAAATGAAGAGAGGGATGAGAGAAGCCCAAGAACACCTCCAAGCACCTTCCAATCCACCTAGGAAGCCTCCTTGGGTCTCCTAGAGTGTGGATCTGGCGTTTCCTTGAGAGATAAGGGGAAAAAGGGGGGAAAAGGGATCTTGCGGCGTGGCTCCTGCAAATCGAGACTGCA